>JANHGC010003016.1:89267-101650 GCA_027560395.1 Boaedon fuliginosus | reverse complement strand
GAGAGGCGGGGTATAAATCTAATAAATAAATAAATAAATAAATAAATAAATAAATAAATAAATAAATAAATAAATAACTGGTGTAATGGGAACTCATCCCAACTCATAGCGCTTGGGTCTCAAACCCAGGGTGTCAGCTTTCCAACTGGCAAGCCCAGCATCTTCACCACTGAGTTATTGCACTGCCCCTTAAATTTGAAATAAGATTTTGAAATTAATTAATTAATTGCAGATGCAATCATTGAGATCAGGACTGTCCCAAATCTGTTAGCCTTCTGCTGGGCTGTGAAGACTTGGCTCTGCCAGCAGGCTTGGAATTAATGACTCCCCTTGTATGAGTGTATTGCATGCTTGTTGTATGCTTTGTGTTTTTTAATAATTTTATAGTAAACTGTTTTAGACTATTTATTGTTGGAATTTATAGAGTCATATTTGTGGATTATATTTTATTGTTGTTTTAATGTTGTTAGCTGCCTTGTGTTCACTTTGATTAGGGAAGAAAGGCAGGATATAAATTAAAAATAAATAAATAAATAAATAAATAAATAAATAAATAAATAAATAAATAAATAAATATAAGAATTTGTTTTATTTTAAGAGAAGGTGATAATTTACTAAAATTATTTATACCTATGATGAAGGAGGAAGTAATTTCATTATATACTTGATTTCTTTTCCTTTATTTTCCTTTTCCTTTATTCTTTTATTATTTTCCCTTTCTTTTTTCCTCCTCTTCTATTTTTCCTTTTTATTGTTTAGGGTTTTTTATTTTCATTGTAGTGGTTTTTAAAAATCATTTTTCAGTAAAAATTACTATTAGGAAACAAGCTCCAGTCATTTCAATAGGGAGAAGGAGGGAGGGAAGTGGCATTCCCCTTTACTCACCATGAGTGCCAAGCCCAAACAGAAACCTAAAGAGGGTAATGACTTTGCCTCAAGAAGGGCTGGAAAGTCACCAAAGAGGAAAAGATGAAGAGAACAAAATTAAGCCAGTGTAAATATTTGATTCCCAAAGGATAAGAGATGTGGCACATTCTCTAGAAATGATGCAGTAATAAGCAGTCTTAGAATACCAATCAAGTTGTTTTCCAAGTGGTGAGCTGCTTTAAAAAAAAAAGCCCTGATCACGAAGCATTTATTTCAAAATAACAGAGCAGACCAGGGATGGGTTTCTCCCGATTCGCTGGTTACCCGCTTTGTGGACGCGCTTCCGATTCGGCTGACAAAAGCGTGCTGCGCAGGATCGCCTTCAAAATCTTCGTGGTATTCTGAAAACACTGATCCAACAGCTGTGCACAGCTGTTGGATCAGAGTGTTTTCAAAATACCACGAAGATTTTGAAGGCGATCCCGCGCAGTAAGCCTTTGGCAGCCGAATCGGAAGCGAGTCCACAAAGCGGGTAACCAGCGAACCAGGAGAAACCCATCCTTGTTTATACCCCGCCTCTCTTCCCCAGTCAATGGGAACTCAAAGCGGCTTACAACTTTAAAAAGTACAATAGAACAGTAATATAAAAATAATCGAAACACATTCATACTGCTCTCACTTACACTGAAGGGTGGGGGGAAGATGTTAATTCCAAACCTCCTGACAGAGCCAGGTCTTAACGGCTCTGCGGAAGGCGAGTAAATCTCCAGGCTGGCGCTGCCACAGAGGAGGCCTTAGGTTGGGGGCCTGCCAGCTAACATTGTTTAGCTGATGGGACCCATAACAGGCCCACTCTGTGGGATCTAACTGGGCGCTGGGAGGCATAAGGTAACAGCAGATGGTCTTGAAGGTACCCCGCTTCTAAGCCATGAAAGGCTTTAAAATTTGTCACCAGCACCTTGAATTGAAAGACCACCGGAAGCCATGCAGCCTACGGAGGACAGGTGTTATATGGGTGCACTGAGGAACACCCATAATCACTCGTGCGGCTGCATTCTGGATCAGTTGAAATCTCCGAGTGCTCTTCGAGGGCAGCCCCATATTACAAAGGTATGGGATTGCAATGTTGTTGATAAATGCATGTGGATGACCTTCTTATTTTCCCTTCCTTCTAGGTTGACATGTTGTCCTGAGGCTGCATCCCCTAATTAGTTTATAGATATTTTAATTGCAAATAGCATGCTAAAATCATGCTGGCATATTCAAGCAGGGGAAAATATGTAATGGATTTCTCTGGACCCTTTAAAAAAATTGAGGTCTTCCATGATCTGAAGAGTGAGCAATAGGAGCCACAATGATATAGGAATGTCCTAAGAAAGGACACAGAAAATTAAGTTGGAGATACCACCTTTTCTCTCAAAACATGTTAAGAACAGTTTAAGGTGATATACTCAAAACAGCAATTAAAAAAACCAATTCAATGAAAGAAAAATATTCCAGTAATATTAAAAATGTGAATTATTAGTTGTTTCAAATTAAGTCACTAACAGAGCATGTACTTTGCAGGCATTTTTATGAAAGGCTGGAGAAGAATTGTACTGGGAACCTTTGGTAGATGAGCTCCATATATCTAAATCCATTTATAAAATCAAGGTTTGACTTTATATAATAGCAGCCTAAGCTGTTAAAAACACAGTAGGCAAGAACAAGTCCAAAGGTTTAATCATAAATATCTGGATCAAGGAATAACCCATAATAATGGGCTCTTCAAAACAATTGTCTCGCTAGCAAAACAGAACACTTTAACATCTTAATCTGACCGCTTGCACATTCTAACAGTTTGTAAACACTACTTTGAAGAGTGAACAACATGCTACCTTAATGAGGTAATGCATAATGTCAGAAAGATACATAATTTGTTCTAGAAACTTTTGGAAGATACTGATTATATAAACCCACATCAGCAAGTGCTCAGATTAAATATCTGTGTCTGAAGTTTTTTTTTTAAACAACAAAAACAAAAACTCTAGACCTCTTATCAAATGTTGAAACAATTGTCTACCAAGTTCAGTGGAATCACGTCATGAAAGAGTGGCTGGTTTTGCAGTTATTTCTTTCTGAATGTTGGTAGCAAGATATAGTGGCTTGGGCTCCACGATCCTTGAGATCCAACTTTGCCCTCAATATCTTTGAATCAGATAACTGATCAATGTCTCACTAACTTGACTTCTTTTGTATCAAATTCAGCTGAGGAGGTGGGTTAAATGAGTGCCTGTGTATAAATTAAAAAGGGTAATACACAGAAGTTCATTCAGAGAAAGCAACTGTTGAAAGCGGCTCTCCAGGTGCCACAGTAGTGACATTTCCCTCTCAAAGAAAATACACTAATGCTGGAAATGTTCTTCAAGTTGGAATTAAAAGTTCAATGAGCATCAGCCATTACAAAAAGTTGACATCTTTAGATAGTGAACTAACTGCACTCCTCCTAGAAATCGAGTTACTAACATTTTTGTCTAGTCATCTTTATATTAGATTATTAGAGTATGGATTCTTCAGGTCTACTCCTGATAATTGCTCAGACTTAAATGAAAAAAATTACATCCACTATGTGAGATTTAAAATACATTTCATTAAATTGTCTTAAACACTCTCAAATTAAAAAAAAAACGAATGTCATTGTTCTCTTTAGTAACCTGATTCTGGTATGTATTAGTCAATTACCATAATTCTGTTCCACAATTCATGTTTTGTTGAAATGAAATATGTGAAAGCTGGGAGTACATCTTAATGGAATGTACTTTCAAATGGAGATGCCCTTATTTCAAAAGTCCTTTGTCAAATAATTATATACTGTGATACAGATTTTTTTGCTGAGATTACTATTTTGTTACTTAAGTATTATTATTATTATTATTATTATTATTATTATTATTATTATCATCAATAATAATAATAATATAATTAATAATATTAATATTAATATATTATTATTATTATTATTATTTAACATAAACAAAAATGAAGGAAGAAAGAAAAGGGAAAGGAAAGGAAACACACATTATAGTTGGATAAATAGGGAATATGTAAGTGGCAGATAGAGTTTTTATGTATTTAATTGATTAGTTCTAAATCAGTATATATGATAGTGGTTTTAAGAACTAACAATTAGAATTAAGCACAACAGAAACAAACCTAAATATCAGAAACAAACCTATGGAAACATACACAGCCACTGTAAAATATTAACACTTTATGTAGAAAGAAGCCCAAATGTCGAATGTGGTACAAATCCATATATGAAACTGTAACTTTGAAATAGTTTCTATTCAAACTAAAATTCTTTGTCAAATTTACTTTTTATATACAAAGTTATTCTGGATATCAATGCATACCTCCACAACTTAACCATTCTTCCAATGGACATTCTTCTATAGAGTGGACAAAATGTCTTTTCCAAGGAGAAACAGAAAATCTTTACAGCTATTAACATGCACAGTTCTCATTCAGAAAACTTTGTGGGAATGTGTGGCTTAGTAAATTTTAATTTAAAAAGTACTGCATATTGAAAAGGAAATTCATCTTTTTACATTTTCTTGGTTCCAATATAAATCACATTCCTGAATTGTTGAGCTTTAGAACATTGTCATGAAAATGGAAGAGTGATCTGATCCAATCAGCACAGCTCCAACTATTTTTAGAAAATAGGGCATAGGAGTGAATTGTAGAACTTTTAACTGAGTAATATACAACAATAAAGCTCGTACTATTTTTAATGCTCGTACCATTTTTAATGGCAAGTATTGTATTAATTGATATTTCTATCAGACGTACTTTCAGACAGGCAACTAAAATCACTTAGATGAGATGGGTGGTGTAGAAATACGATGAATAAATAAAAGTAAAAACTAAAACAATGCAATCATGGATGTTTAGAAAGTGAGAGTTTGTTCTGCAACTTAAAACAATAAAAAACTTCAGTACATAATAAAAGCATTGTTCTTGAAGGTAACCAAAACAGGGCAACTTCTCTAGAAATTTTGTTGCGGTGAGTTTGCACTTTTGCACATAGAAATTATTTTCATTTCCCAATAGGGGAAAGTAAACAAAACAAAAATCCTTAAGACAAAACCAAGGCAACTTGGTCAAAAAATCATTATGATATCTATTCATCTATATCCATCTATGGATCTATCATCTATCACACGGGTGTCACAATCGCGGTGCCACGTTGCCATCACGTGACGTACCATGTTTTTTCCCCTTCACAGAGCTGGGGTGGGCGTGGCCTTCATGTGATGCATCCGGCCCAAGGCCACCAGTTTGACACCCCTGATCTATTATAAAGTTATTAAGAGATTACTATAAAGGCATTCATAAAAGACACTATGCCTCTTTAAACTGTATTAATCTAAGTCTTTCTAGAAGTTATGCCATCCAACTGCAGCCAGGCAGGTGTCAGTGGCCAATTTTGGCAGAAGTTGTGTGCAAAGTCAGACCTGAATATCCCAGGCTATAGATTAGACTGGGAAGAAGGAGGCAGTGGTGAACTTACTTTAGAACTGCTGCCAAGAAAATTACAAGCTTGTCAAGTTCAACAGAAAAATAAAATGTTTGTTTTCTACATTGCCATCTTTACTGACATAGCCCATTTAATTACTCTGTATGAAACTTTTTCAAGAGATTGGAAAGATAACCCCCACAGCCTTCTTAACAATTAAGAGCCCTATAAGCTATCTTGTACATTTTCCTGAGAACATATGAAATAGACAACGCAAAACAATTATTCAATTTTTGTGGTTAGCCACTAAATATATTCCTGCAAAACAACGGAATAATAAAATACATCTTTCTTAAGATTAAAGGTACTAGAAGTGTAGAAAATTCCTTTGTCTGAAAAAGTAATTGAACAGCACAGTCTTGAAGTATCATTTAATCCCTAATGATTGACTATCACAGATGATTAAAATGATGTATTTATAAAACTTCTCTCACTAGTGAGTCAATACAACCACTGATGGGAGGGGAAAACTTCTTTAGAAGATTTTTAGGTTTTAAGCCTAACCATATTTATTTGGAAGTACTAACAGTGTGTTTCTTTATGTTCAAATCCAGGAAAGTATTAGCCAACTTGTCGGCCTGTACAGTCTGTATAATAAAATATGAATATGGCTTAATTCCATAGCATAGGTCCATGGTGGTGAACCTATACCGGAAGTGGCACGCAGAGCCATTCCTCCCAGCACGCAAGCTGTCGCCCCACGCACATGTGAACATGCCTCCCACGGTTTGCAGTTTGAAAAAAAGCCCTCCTGCCTGCCTGGGCTCTATACTTGCTTTTCTTCCCTTTTCCAAAGCACAGCTGATTGGCCAGGGAGCGCCAATCAGCTGTATTTTGGAAAAGGGAAGACTGCATGTGGAGGGGGGAAGAGTTTATGCATGCGCAGGGTGTGTGTGCGCATGCATTGGGAATCGCACATGCTCATGCAGGGGAGGCGGGCATGCGCACATGCACACATGCACTTTCGGCACGCGGACCTGAAAAAGTTTGCCACTCCTGGTATATGTAGTCCTTGACTTACAATAGTTCATTTCGTGACTGTTCACAGTTACAGCGGCACTGAAAAAAGTGAGCTATGACCATTTTTCATACTTACAACCACTGGAGCATCTCCATGATCACATGATCAAAATTCAGATGCTTGGCAACTGGTTCATAGTTATGATGGTTGGAGTGTCCTGGGGTCACGTGATCCACTTTTGCAACTTTCTGACAAGCAAAGTCAATGGGGAAGCTAGTTACACTAAACAACCATGTCACTAACTTAACAAATGCAATAATTCACTGAACGGTGACAAGAAAAGTTGTAAAATGGGGCAAGCTCACTTAACAAATGTTTCACTTAGCAACATAAATTTTGGGCTCAATTGTGGTCGTAACTCAAGGACTACCTGTACTGAAAAATTTATTATTTACAATTATTTGTATGTCCCTTCTTCTCTTGCAGTATCCATAAAACACGATAAGCAGCTAAAATGACTAAATACTGATTAATAAAAACTAGTATACATCACTCCCAAAAGGCTGAACTTCCTCACCGTTCCGAAAATGACCACCTTCACTATTTGATAGAAAGACAAAAGAGTAGTAGCCTATCTGGCCATATAATGGGATAGGGGAGCTATTTTTATTTATTTATTAAACAAATTTACATGGCCACTCAATGTACACATGGTGACTCCAGGAAGTTGTAGCTGCTTCTGGGAATTTTATTCTCCAGGTCTCACCATTCATTCATTCATTCATTCAATTATTCAATCAATCAATCAATCAATCAGACTTTGATGCTATTCAACTCCAATCAACTCTGAGTCATTTTTCTAGTGGAAAAATGTATGGAGTAATGCTGAAAAATTTAGTCAATACATCTGGAAGATCTTAAGGTAGAGAAGGCAAATCATAGCTATATGCAATTTATTTGACTGAAATTAACATTACATTTATTCAACAGTATTTATTCAATTATATGCCAGACGACTGTATATACCTCCAATTTCAACCTAAATAATCTCAATGGAAATGTTTTTGTGTAAGTATTTTCAGTATTAGAACTCTTTCAGTGATGTTTGCTGTCAAAGCAACTGAAGTCAACAAAAACCTCAGGTCTGCAAAGTTTATGTTAACCCTGATAATCAAGACTTCATCATTCATTATTGCCAAATTCTATGGATCTACTAAAAGGCTCCCACATTTAGGAATGTTGATGGCTTCTACAAACTGTGAAAACCCAATCTTCCATCAGAATTAGGCTACTATTGACCAAATTATTTGCAGTTCATAAAGGCTAATGTTTGGAAAACACTTAGTTAATGGACGCTGGAAAAAAAAACAATATTCAGGAATTACAGAAAATCCAGACCGACCTGTTAACAAATACAAACTACCATGAAAAATTAAAACATCAAACCCTTAATAACTATGGTCTAAAACAGGGGTTCCCAACCAGTGGTGCGAGACGATATTCCAGGAGGTGCGAAAACTTGGGTTTAGAAGTTTCAAAATTATAGCACATATGCATAATTATATGCAAATTATATGCATATAATTATTTATTTTTGTAATGGGTGTGAGAATATATCAGAAGTGTTCTAGGGGTGCGAGGTAGACAAAAGGTTGGGAAACCCTGGTCTAAAACAATTAGAATTACAACTTTTTATATGGATTCCCTGTAGGCCTCAATATTTTCCAGAGACACCCGGCATCTATAGCAGCTTAATTTAAGGGGGTAGCACTAACCCACCTAGCTTTTAGAAAGCAAGTTAAATCAGTACTATTCCAACAGGTTTTAAGGCCCATACTGAATGTCATTATTTTAATTGTTTTGTTTGTATTGTACTTTGTATGATACTCAGAATCCATGTGGACTCCGGCAGTTTAGAAATAGCTAAATACAGTAAATAAATAATATATGATCCAGATTAATTATGTTTCTCTGTTGTAATATTCTTGCAAGAAGATTCCCTTTTGAGGGCAGCCAGTTTGGCCAGATTTTTTTTCTCCTATATTTTTTTTTAACTTCTTCCAATAACTTAAAAAAAAAACCAGTTGACATAAATAATCATTTTTATATCTGCTTTCTTTTACAGTGAATTGCTTGTACTGTACATTAGGAAACTTTGAGATAAAAACGTTGGCTAAAATAAGATTTTAAATAAGTATTGCTAACTTGGCATTTGGCTCTAGTCCTGCCTCAACTTGTATATCCTAAACTGATCCCATGCAGATCCTATAACCATTTTTCTTAAATTAATTAATCCTTTTATGTTACATAACTCCAATTATTTGCAACTTTGATCGATTTTTTTTTATATCTTTTAAATTCAAACTGCCACAGACAAACTGCCTTCTCTTTTCTTCTCTCCCACCCATCTTCTTTCCTTCTTTTCTTTTTCTTCAACACTCAGGTTGAAAATGAGAGGCCGCAATGGAAAGGCCCGCCTTAGGAATAGCAGAGCCAATTGGGCATGATCAGTCCTTTGAATGTATTGCAAATCTTATTTTGTCTCTTTGAGTAAGTGCTATTTCAAAGACCGATTAGCCGCTTCACGCATAGCCTTTCAACATTACAAGGACAAGGGTGTGGACCTGCCAATTAGGTGTTTTTTCTGGTGAAGTCAGATTCATTTCAGGCGTCCCACTGAAACTCTGAGCCTGACGCTTTCTTTAGGGAAATCTTTTAGTGGTGCCAATTTGTCTACAGTACAAGGTGTGGCTTATACTTGGCAACACAAATAATCAATCCTAATCCATTTCCCAGCTGAGCCGCAATCTTATTGCTTCCTTAGGGAATGGACGCTCTATTTCTCAGAGAGAGTTTGATGGCCAAGAAGCACTTTTTTGTACTTCACCTGGCCGACCTCTACCTCTCTTTGAAGCTTCGGCTGTGCCTTTTCATGGCGTTGTGTTGTAGCTGGGGAGAGCAGCTGCACAATTGTAGGAAAAGACAAAGTTGCTTTATGGAGTTACAGGAAGATCTTGCACACTCCAAAGAAGCATTTGCCTTTGAATTATCATAGTGCTGCACCATGCAATATGAAAACATGGATAAGTCCACCCAAAAAGCCACCGAATGTTGTTCCTCATTTCCCCTTTTTCTCAACTACAATAGTGGCCAGAAGACTTGGGAAGGCCAATTCTCAGTTCATAAATTCCAATGGGACTTGAACATGCTTGTAAATAGGCTCCACTGTTCTCCATTAAGGTGGCTTTTTAGAGGTCCACCTGCTTATAATAAAGCAGCTACAAAAGCTATCTTTCCAGGGTCCCTCATAACCTCAGATGCCTGTAGGAAAGGCGCAAGAGCAAGAGCAATAAAAATTAGATGTATATACCGCTTCATGGTGCTTTACAGCACTCTCTAAGCAGTTTACAAAGTCAGCATATTGCCCCGGACAAGAGGAGGTGGCTTCGAATGCAAACTCTTCCCTTTGTGTATTTGCATGTGATATTGTGATGCCGCTAGTGCCATGATATCACAATGCACAAATTGTTACCATAGGAATGAATGCCTGGGGCCACTACTGGGGGTCTAACTAATCAGGATGGAGAAAGTAAGAAGTCCCCTTGGCTGGGGAAGAGAGGCGGGGTATAAATCTAAATAAATAAATAAATAAATAAAGTCAGAAAGGCCTTTGAGGTCTGATAACTTTCTGGGTAATTTACAAGAGTTCATTAACGTTTCCAAGATTGCATGACAAAATGCCGAATATACCAGAGAGTTCTCTTATTTTTAGAAAAACTGACAGCTTTGCCTATGGAAAATAATGAGCAGTTCGGAATATTTTACCTCAGTTGCTAAGTACAGGTAAGTCCTTGACTTACAACAGTTAATTTAGTACCCATCCAAAGTTACAACGGTGCTGAAAAAAAGTGATTTACGATCGTTTTTCAGAGTTACGACCACTGCAGCATCTCCATGGCTGCATGATCAAATTCGGTTCATATTTATGATGGTTGCAGTTGTCCCTTCTGCAACCTTCTGACAAGCAAAGTCAATGAGGAAATCAGATTCACTTTAGTGTTACTAAATTAACGGCCGCAGTGGTTCATTTAACAGCGGTGGCAAGAAAGGTCATAAATTGGGGCAAAACTCACTTAAGTTTCCCTCAGCAACATAAATTTTGGACTCCATTGTGGACGTATGTAGAAGACTACCTGAATTTAAATCCCACTATTGTCAACAGTCCTGTATTCTAGAAAAGCACTAGCAGCACCCAAGCAGTATTGAAATAACTCTTTATCTTTTCTAATCCTGATTTTGATAGGGCTATAATTCTCTACCTGGCAAGGATGCCCTGGACTTTTCATTAATTAATTAATGTTCGTAACAAGATTTAAGATTCCCAGATGAAAGGCACAGCATGAGAGAAAAGTGTTATTAGTCATTGGTGTGATTGTCTTAGGACAGTATCACCTTACACAATACAGATCCTCTCAATGATTTCAAGTTGTTTGAAGTTTGATATGTGTATTTATAATTAAAAGAAGGATACTGTGGAGATACTCTCTTCAAGGCGTGACTGGGATTGTGAAAGCTGAAGGAGGAGAGAATAAACTAGAATTAAACAGTTCCTTAGGCCAATTCTGTCTGCAGTTGTGTAAAGTGCATTCTTTTCTTTCTTTTGTTCTCAGGAGACTCCTCTCATTTAGGTAAAATAAAACCTGATTTAAAAAAACGAAGGCAAATTGTCACTCTGATTCATGTTCACTCACCACACATTTGCACACATATTCACACTGGTGCCGATCCCTTATTATACATTTGTTCATGGGTTTCTCATAAGGAAAAAAAAAAGGGAAGGTGAAAAGTTCCTCTTTCAGCCTAAAGAAAAAAAAAGTAATAAGTCATTTCATCTGTTTAGCTAGAGGTGTGCACTGATAACATTTTATTTACCAGTTTCAGTCACTTTAGCTTAATGCAAATTTGTTTTCTCTCCCTATAATTTCTCACTTTGACAATGTTTTAGGGGGTAAGGCTTCTTTTTCTCTCCCTGTTAAATATTTTTTTGCAATTAAAGACACCTTTCTGTGATTATTAAGACAGGTAAATAACGAGTGCAAGCAGGCATAGCTGCACAAAGACTGTGTCAGTCACTGACCCAAAGAAGAGTAATCAAATAGAAAATTGTTGCAGTTGGGACTAAGAGTCCCATTGCAAAGAGATATGGTTGTAAACAGGAATAGCATTTAGGCTTATATACCA
This sequence comes from Boaedon fuliginosus, assembly GCA_027560395.1. Taxonomy (NCBI): domain Eukaryota; kingdom Metazoa; phylum Chordata; class Lepidosauria; order Squamata; family Lamprophiidae; genus Boaedon; species Boaedon fuliginosus. The sequence continues at coordinate 90,023 of JANHGC010003016.1, read as the reverse complement.
CTTCACAGTGCTTTACAACCGTCTCTAAGTGTTTTACAGAATCAGCATATTGCCCCCAACAATCCAAGTCCTCGTTTTGCCAAACTTGGAAGGATAGAAGGCTGAGTCAACCTTGAGCTGGTCAGGACTCCTGGCTGTGGGCAGCATTTGCCTGCAATGCTGCATTCTAACCGCTGCACCACCAGGCCAGGGCTCTTGTAAACCCATCGTAACCCCAGGACCATGTAGGTCATTAAGTGAGAAGATGTCCCATTTAAGAAGTGTGAGGGGGTACCAGGGGCTGGGAGTCTACTTGGGAGAAAAAGCAGAGGGCGCAACTTACAGGAGCAACTTGCAACCTTCTCTGCTAGCTTCCCCATTGATTTTATTTGTTGGAAGCTGGAAGAGAAAGCCACAAATAGTGATTATGTGACCACAGGGATACTGTGATGGCTATAATTTCACAGAGGATCCATAAGTCTCCCTTGTTCATTGTCATCAGAATTTTAAATTTTAAATAATTATACTTAACATAATATTGTGTATATTGAATGAATTACTTGGAATTATTTAGAAATGAACTTAAAATGATCAAATTATATAAATACCTAAACTCAATTTTGTCAGCATTTGAAGAGAAATGATATTTAGAATTAATTCTCCATTATCATGTGAACTATAACAAGCATTACATGGAAGTGAATTGAATCCATGGAACTAATTTGGCGTAAAAATTGGAGAGATATTTTTGTATAATTGAGAAATGCATTGATCTTG
>JANHGC010003016.1:36967-61923 GCA_027560395.1 Boaedon fuliginosus | reverse complement strand
TCCTGGCAGCCAAATTGGGGCACATGGAGAATCCTGGAAGGGGCAGGGAGAGGAGGGGAGGGCCAATCAGAGGTGGTATTTGCCAGTTCTCCGAACCAATCAAAATTATCGCTACCAGTTCTCCCGAATCTGTCAGAACTGGCTGAATACCACCTCAGAACATTACATATAATAATACTAATTTAATATATATTGCAATATAACACTATGTACACTTTCATCTCTTTCTTTTCTCATCTCACCATACTGGGTTTACATTATGCTCTTTGTATAAAAGATTAGCATGACCTCTATGAAGGGGTTGCCATTTTTCCTCTCCTTCATGGAAAGTTCTTTCATAATTCTCAACTGACTTTTTTGTCATGAATGAAACAAATATATGTATCCCAGAATATTGTTGCAAGATCCAATGTGGGTTGGTCACTGGGACCGACCCAGACTGGATCTTGACTTTTTGTATTCAGAGTAAATCACCTCCTTACAACACAACAGGAAAGAGGCAACACCAGATGTATTAGAGAAGGGGGGACCAACCTTGCAGCCCACAGGCTGGATGCGTCACGTACAGACCACGTCCACTCCAGCTCCGTGAAGGGGGAAAATGTTGCGATAACTTACATGATACCATGAGTTTGATACCCGTGTATTAGAGCAAGGGAACCAACAGGGCAAAATGTCTCTGGACTTCCAATGCAACAGGGTTTTTCATAGTTTAAAGAAACAACTGTTTCTTACCAGATTTTCAACTTCGGCACTTTGTCGAACTCCCCACTGGAACATTCCTGTGAGAGTGATTGCATAGGATAAAGCAAGGCCCACCTTTCCAGCATCAAGAGCTGCGAGACAAGAAAGAAGGCAAGTACAAATAAATTTGAATGAACAATTTTCTTCAAATTTAATAATCTAGTTGATGAAAATTGAAAATATAAAACATATTAAATTACGCAAAATAAATATATATGAATATGGGCTGTGTATATGCATGGGGAATATGTTCTCCAGGGGAGAAAAATATTCTTAAATAAAGGATTGTAACAAAGAGGAAACTATTGTTTGTAAAAAAAACTAGCTGATAACCCAGTGTTGCCCGGGTATTTATTTATTCGTACGGCTCTATGGGCCTGTAGCTGTATGGGCCTGACAATGGTCTCTTGTGCAATGTCGCAAGTGAGTAGCTCTATGGGCCCGTAGCTCTATGCGCCTGACGCTGGTCTCTCATGCAGCATCAGAGGGAGCCCCTTTGTGGAGTACTGTTTTGGGGGCACAAAGACCCACCAAGTGGTGTTAGGGGTATCTTTCCCCCCATAGTGTTTGTTCCCGGAGGGTAAGTGATGTGTGTACCAAGTTTGGTTGAAATTGGTTGAGCCGTTCCAGAGTTATGCTGGAACATACACACATATACCCACATACATCCAATTTTATATATATAGATAAAGAACATTAAGAGGAATTATTTATTTATTTATTTATTTATTTGTAGCAGCATAATATTAACAGAAATTTAACTTACTAATTGATTTAATTTATTAAAATTTTATATTGCCTGACTTCCAATGAATGGACGGTTCACCGATAAAAATAAAGAAGAAAAGATGGCACAATCGGACAGCAATCAAAACAAACCACATTACCCAGAAATTATCTGGAGGACGTCCTGGCTCATTACCAGTAAGCGGCTTGTGAAAAGAATTTATTCACTTGCTGTCAATAGCATAGCTAGAAAAATATGAGAAGGCAAACAAGAGTAGATAATAGGATAATGTTTTCTAGCAAATAAACTTACTCTGTGCAAGTAGCAAAGAGCCAAAGGCCATCACTATCACAAAGATGGCACAGAGGGCATCCAGGCGTACAGCAAACCAGCGAGACGTAGTCAAAAATAGGAACCAAGCTTCTGAAAGAAAAAAGAAAAAAGGGAGATTGTTCAGATGCCACAGATACAACATTAGCGGGGCTGAAATAATTGGGTTATATCAATTCAGTCTTATCGTTGAAACTGATTTTGGAAATTCAGGAAAGAAACAGACTTTTCAGAGGCAGTTCCATTGTACCTCTAAAGACATAAGGTGATACAAGTAGCCCTCAACTTATGACTACAATTGGGACCAGCATTTATGTTGCTAAGCAAGGCGGTTGTTCAGTGAATTGCGCCCAATTTTATCATCTCTTTTGCCACAGTTGTTAAGCAAATCACTGCAGAGGTTAAGTGAATCAGGCAGACCTTAAGCGAATCAGGCTTCCCCTATTGACTTTGCTTGTTGGAAGTCAACTGGAAAAGTCTTAAAAATGGTGATCCCATGATCCCGGCTACAACTCTCATAGATACGTGCCGGTTGCCAAATGCTCAATTTTTGGTCATTTGACACGAGGATGCTACAAACATCATAAGTACAAGAACAGGTTGTAAGTCACTTTTTCCAGTGGCATTGTAACTTCAAACAGTCACCAAACAAATGGTTGTAAGTCGAGGACTGCCTGTACAGGTAGTCCTTGACTTACAACAGTTCATTTAGTGACCGTTCAAAATTACAACGGCACTGAAAAAAGTGACTTAGGACCATTTTTCACAGTTACTAACTTTGCAGCATCCCGTGATCATATGATCCAAATTCAGATGCTTGGCCACTGGTTCATACTTATGACCGTTACAGCATCCCGAGGTCATGTGATTACTTTTTCCAACCTTCTGACCAGCAAAGTCAATGAGGAAGCCAGATTCACTTAACAACCAGGTTACTAACTTATCAACTGCAGTGATTCACTTTACAACTGTGGCAAGGAAGGTCGTAAAATGGGGCAAAACTCACTTAACAAATTCTCACTTCACAACATAAATTTGGGGCTCAGTTGTGGTCATACGACAAGGACTACCATACAGTGGAACTTCGGGTGACGACCGTAATCTATTCTGAGAATTCGATCATCCCCTGATGATGTTGTCACTGGAAGTGCATGCATGAAAAAAACCACCAAAATGGCGTGGCACGAAAGAGGAAATCGTCGCAGCAGGGAAATCGCCACGGCTGTCTGGTCGCCACCCGAGCACCCATTCGCGACCAGAGGAAGAAAATTGTGTTCGTCAGCCGATTTGGTGGCGAACGGAAGCGTTTGTGACCAGAGGTTCCACTGTATATCTCAATGAGATTTTTGAGAAGACATCCAACATATGCCTCAGATGAAATAATGCTTCATTCTCCTGCCTCATTCCATTACTCAATTAGGGAATTCAGTAGTTGAGGAGATAGTATACTGCAGGAAGAATCTTTCTTCTTAGTTCTGCTGAACTGGCAATTAATTACCTTGATCTTTTTTACAAACCTGTGTGTAGATCTTGGTGTGCATCAAATAATTCTTGGAATCTTTGCTGTGCTTGAAAAGCACGAATAGTCCCAAGTCCCTGAAGAGATGACGATAAATGAGAAAAAACTGGGCTTCGAGCTGCAACATGAAGATTAAAAAGTGTCAGATTTCAAGAAAACTCTTTCATTATGCTAACCTTTAATACTACTAAGAGATATTAACTGAACAAATGTGTAATATTTATCACTGATACTACAAAAACAGCAAGAGTTCCTCTAAAATTATCTTAATGCTTATTTAAAAATTATTATAATATTATTGCAGTCACCTTAACTGCAAGATGGGCAGCAAATAAGTTTGATAAATAAACAAACGAACAAAAACAAACAAAATAAAACAGAAGTTGCAGGAAGTGATACTCAACTGATGTACATACAGCCATGATTAAGTTATCTCGCTCTTGAATTGTTATATTGTATGATATTCAGTAACAGAATTCAGTAGAGAAATACCTATGGGACTTAGAATGTATTCCACTTTCACAGTGAAGAACACAAAGCAGAAATTAGAATAAGGTGGAATAATGTTGTTCATACTTACTCAGCACCAGAAGGTCTGGCACAAAGGCTGAGCAGGCAATATTCTGAGACAGGAAGATAGAAATGCTGACTACCAATGGAAAGACAGAGTTGTTGGGGGTTGGGGGAATGGATAATGAAGAAAATGTAGTCTTTATGCTACATTTATTCTGTAGAATTGTGGTCATTTAGCAATCTATACTATAAAGTATTTAAGTAGGTTGCAACTTCCTAGCTTGTCCTCTGCTTCTTTTGCAACAAGAGCTGTGGTGGTCCAGTGGGTACAATGCAGTATTGCAGTCTTACTGTCGGGAGTTCGATTCTGGCCAGCTCACAGTTGACTCAGCCTTCCAGCCTTCCGAGGTTGGTAAAAAGAGGAGCCAGAAGGTTGGGGGCGATAGGCTGACTTTGTAAACCACTTAGAGAGGGCTGTAAAGCACTGTGAAGTGGTATATAAGTCTAAGTGCTATTGGCTAGTGCTAATTCCAAATTTTCATATATTTTCATTATTAATAAGGGATGTGTCAATTATGATTCATAGCTGAAATGTTGAAATAGAGTGAAAAGAGAAAGCAGGACAATTAAAAAAAATCAGACACAGGCAATCTTTTGAGGTCCAAGAGTCACATTCCTTTTTTTTTTTTTTTGCCAGCCTCCAAAGATCACAGGGCTCATCCATCTATTTTTGAAGTTGTTCATTTAAAATAAAATTGGTGCATTAAGTACTGTAGGGGCTGAAAGAACTTCCTTCACTTTTTATTTCAGCAAATTTCTCAAACATTCCTAATGTCAAATAGAGTGGAACCTCGATTCGCAAACGTTTCTGTTCGTGACCAAATCAGTTCACGACCAAAAAATCAATTGGGGAACAAATGCGATGTCGAAAGTTTCCTTTCTACGCTGATTTCCCTTCCACACATGTGCAGAATTGTCGGCGCATGCACAATGTCACTTTGGATCGTGGCCAAATCGGTTCACAACCGAAGTCCGGAAACAGATTGTGGTCACAAATCGAGGGTCCACTGTACAGGCTAAACACATGGGAGGGTGTGCTAAGCTGGTGAGAGAAAAAGGGACATACGATATGAGTTTTTGGGGTGCTGGAAATGGAATATTTTATATGTACTGGAAATGGATTTTTATATGTGCCATTAAGGGCTACGTGAAGGAATAAGCCAAAAGAGTGTTCAAAATCACTACCAAAATATACATGTTTCCCTAAAAATAAGACTATGTCTTATTTTCTTTTAGGCCCCAAAATAAACACTAAGGCTTATTTTGGGGGGGATGTCATGGTTGCGGCACCGCAAGCAACCAGACGGAATGGGCAGGCGGCCAGCTGTGCAGGCTTTTAAGTAGACCTTATTTTGGGGGGAGGGCTTATATTAGGCACATGCGTAAAAACATGCTAGGGCTTATTTTCGGGATAAGTCTTATTTTTCGGGAAACAATGTATGTACGGGAGGAAAACCAAATCTGCAGGTGAGCAATTTGCAGCAAGGAACACAATGATCCCCAAATTGTTAAAATTAAAAAAACATACTGGTAGATTCCAAACGTTTGATATCTCTTGATGTATCCAAAAAGTAGCGTCGAAGAAACATGAAAACAATAAGAAGAGGAACCAATGGGATGAGAATCCAAGGTATCACTGCAATCGCCACGCCGACCACCCCACACACCTGAAGAAAGGTCTGCCAGAGGAAAAAGTAAACAGGAATCATCATCAAACATCTTAGTTTTCAAAAGTTCTTCTGAGAGCCCTGTACGCAATACTGTACCAAGCGACAATGATGTCCACAGTAGACCATCCCAAAGTCCATACAGTCGTATAAATGAACATAGTATTTGGGAAACATTTTCTAATTATTTCTGCTAACACCCATGAGCTCATTTATGGCCCTTCTACAACATGCTCATTGTTCTAATTTCACAACAAAATCAAAGGGACAAAAAGTTTGGCAAACCACCAGGTCTCACTTGCTGTATCATTTCTGCCCACTCCAATCTGCAGGGTAATGGTGTTAAGGGACAAACTAAAAGGCAACAGTAAAGATGGCTGAAAGATGCTTCAGGAGCTTTTTTTAAAAAAAGCAACTGAATTCCAGAAGCCCATATCTGAATGCAAGATATGAAATTGCCACCACTTTTTATCGATCTTGCTTGTCTCCAAATAAGATCATAGGAATTAAGCAGAGTCAGAAACACCAAAATTCTTTTCTCCTAAACTAGGTTCCAAAATTTCCAAGCCTCTGTCTTCTGGTCTTAGCTCCATAAAGCTCCCCTGGCCTTTTGGTTTCCTTTCACGAAGTTTTTTGTGATTCTGGGCTTATCTCAACTTTTATGCACTGGGGTATTTTCTCCCAGTGCTTTAATATTATCTCTACCACTATTGCCTTTTTTTAGGGTTCTGCTTAATTAATCTTTCTTTTCCCCTGCCTTTCATTTGTCCCCCAAACTATAAAATGGCCTCATCATAGCTTTATTTACACACAGGCCAAATTTACCATTATGCACCTGCTTGATGTATGCTTGAAGTGAACGAATTAGAGAACAAATTTTCTCTTTAGTTTCAGGATCACGATTAGCTACAACCTTAAGACACAAAATCTCTCAGATGAGAATATTCCTGGCAAAGTGCAGGGAAAAAAACCTGTTCTTGGAAGGAAAATAAAAGAGAGGGGATATTGTTAGGATGATGAAGCTCTGACACACCATTGTCTGACACACATCCTATCTTTGGAAGGAATTTTACAGAAGCCTCATTTACATTAAACTTATGAAAGGGTGGGTCGTTCTAATATCATGCATATGAAAAACTCAACTTGCATGCAAATAAACTGTTAATGAAATAGTCTCAAAAGGCAGACAACTTATTGCACAGGCAACAACCAAGCCCTGTACAGAAAGAGAAGGCATCTGATTTCCCAACTTATGCAAATTGAACAATATCCTTGGAAAACACATGGCCATTTCATAATGAATTAAACTTTACTTCTCCCTATTCTTTTAGAGCTGCCTTTCTTTAAACTATCATTATGAGGGCTGCAGCTTCTACACAGAGGGGGGAAGGAGGTGAATCAAGCTGATTTAAAGTATTTGGCTTGATGTTGGGGGGGGGTGAAAGGAGCTAAAAAGGGAGCAGGTACAGGGGAGCAGGTAGTTGGTGGGCTGATGGAATAAGAACAGCTTGGTTCTAAATGTAGGAAAAACAAAAGGAATTGTTAGCAATTTCAGGAAAGACATGCACAGCCATACATGGACAGCCTCTGTGCATTAATGATTCAGCTGTGGAGGTGGTTAGTAGTATTGGGTTTCTGGGTTAGCTTGGCCCCTCAACAGTGAGACCCTGATGAAGCTGGCACAGCAGCACCTGCATTTTCTGCATCGTATGAGAAGAGCCCATTTTCCTTCCCTTATCCTTACCACTTTCTATAGAAGGATGATTGAAAGCACCCTGTCCTATTGTATTACAGTTTGGATAGGGAGGCTGTGCAGAGAGTGGTGAGGACGGCAGAAAAACCTGGTGGAAATGCACTTCCTTCTATCCAGGATATGCCATAGAAGTGATGCTTTACCAAGGTCTGCAGTATTGTCTGGGACGCTAGACATCCTCCTCGTGACCGGTTTTCTTTGTTACCTTCTGGGAGGAGGCTTGGCAGCATCCGAAGCAGAACAACTAGATTCTGTAATAGCTTTGTACCATATAGTATCAACCTTGTTAACTCTCAAGACTCTCTTTTCTGCTATGCATTCAAAGTAGACTGTGATATTATATTATATACAATATATATACAGTGTGTGTGTGTGTATACAGCATATGATGGGGGGGTGTATGTATTTCTTTTGAGAGAGAGCATCAGATTTTCGTTTTTAATGTGTGCCAGTGTTTATACAGAAAAAGTGGCGATAAAGGTTATCTTATCTTAAATATGTTGCCCAGGTTTTAAAATGAACTCTCCTCCAGGTGACAAGGATTGACCAGGTGAAAGAAAGGTCACTCTCCCAGCCCCCCTCAGCCCACCCCTGTGTAGTTTCTCTTCTGTCAAGAACCAGGGCGTGCTATCTTTGTGACCAGCAGGAAAAATATTTTCTTATGTTAATTGGCTTGATTTATACATTGTCTTACTACACCAGTAAATATTTAAGAGGACTAAGAACGTGTAAGAAGTAAAAACATGGCATAAAATATTAAAAGAAAAACAAAACATGTAACAAGATATTATCTCAATAATTTTTCTTGCAGATCTTAATGGCTAAGCAGGTTAGCACTGCAAAGGGAATCAGATTCCTTGGACAATCAGGCTCCAGGGCTTTAAAGGCTGGTATAGCAAGATCTATTTGTTGGTGAATTATATAGACATATCCATGGGAGATCTGGGCACAATACGGATTTAACTTGCTATTACAGCCGACTTCCAGAAGTTTTATTAATGTTCCAGTTTAGCCTACAGCCCTGGACTTTGTGTAGCTTTCTAGATCCATCAAGACTGATTAGTGCTGCCACCTAGCCGCACCACACTGAAACTTTACGTTGTGCTCAATAAGAAATACATAACAAGAATACCTCTCTTAAGACAGGGATCATATGATCCCTAGACTTTACAGATTAACAGCCTAACTGTGACATTTCATATCAATACCCAGACATTTCTCAGGATGCTACAGAGAGCTGCTACTCTATACTACTCCTTCTATAAAAAAGAAAAGTGAATGGATAAAAAAGAAAATCTCATAGAAAGCATGTATTTAAAGCTATACAAATATTTTACAAGTTGTACCCTCAGATTCATTTAGCTTAGTTATATTTATCACTTGAGAGCCAATATTGGTAATTTGCACTGGTAATTTTACTTCAAAAAACCTCCCTCTGAATCGGAAAGTAAAATCTGAGATCTATTTGTGCCACACGGGGGCAGGGGGGATCCCTAATTTGTTTATAAATACATCTATAGTATATCAGTAGTTTAAGGCAATGTAAAAGATTTGTACTTATCACCATTTAAAATAGGATTGTTACACTCTATGAGTGACAGGGGAATTAAAAGATTTGTAGTAGCTAAGAAGTTGTTAGAAATGTTAATGGAATCACTTGATCTTTTCTTCCTTCTGCCACAGAAACTCTTCCTGCCAGGAAATTGTGTTACAGTGTTCATAGAAATGGTTTGAAGGGATAAAATCCATAGTCTTTTCCACAAAGAAATTAGAAATGTAGACAAGGAAAGATGGAGCAATTTAGAATAGCAAGGGAATACTTCACGGGCCTATGGGAACCCTGGGTTTAAGGCAATTCATTGTTGACATGAAAAGCTCATGAGACCAACAAATGCTGAAGAGCAAATGGCCCACAGGTCCTTAAACATCACTGAGGGCAAGCCACGTTCCAGGATATGGATATGTGACCCAAATCTCTACAATTAAAGGCTGTCTCACCGATGCTTCATTTAAAGATTTTAAGAGAGCGAAAGTGGGAGAACAAGATTATTCCCCCTGATATGGAAAGACCATCATAGCAAGAGAAAACAGGATCTGCTATCTATCCCTTCTTGGCCAATAGCGGTGCTAGCCTCATCCTATGGCTGGTCTACAACATCCTCTTAGGTAGTTCTCAGAATTGTATTTTGGGAGGTGACTGTGGCAACACCCAACTCCTAGCTTCAGGAATTGTTCTTTGACTGTAACCACCTAATTAATTAATGCTTGTGATGTGTGGCCACGATGGACACAAAGCAGCCTCTTCTGAGTCCATAGATGAAACCCAATTTGTTCCCTATCCTGGCTTCCCATTCATTTTATCTACTGACAGCTGCTCCTAAGCCTTGAGGTTGTCTATCAGTCATTAATATCATTCATTATGACAGCAATGACATAATGTACATTTTTGAAATGCAGGGGTGATTATGTCAATCCCCTCCAAGTTACAATTGAAGGGAATAATCTAAATTTGATTGATATTCAAAGGTGTTCACCCCTCTAAAATGCAGACACGCAAGCATTTAATTTAGCACATAACCAAATCCCAATTACGGTATTATGTAAATCAATATTTGTTTGTTTTAGTGTTGCATTACCTCAACTGTGGTAAATGGTACCGGGAAAGTAGTATCACACAGCTTTAAAATGCAGTGGTGCAATTTAAAGCAAAGAGAGAACTAAGAGGACATGAAACCTTTATCTAACTTGGCGTTTTGCCATCAGCCAAAAAACCAGAGAAACAATGGCTGGTTGCCACTGAAAACAATGCAAACAACTGGAAAATACAAAATGCAAGAGTGCGAGAGGAAGAAAAGAACGACTGCCAATCTTTCTTTCCGATACAAATAGTTTATCTAAAAAAACTTTTTAGGAAAAGTCAACATTCACTACCTTCAGCGAACATCAAACCTGGGGTAGAATTTTGAATATTTTTAAACACCATGGAATGTTCTTTTTCTGCAATTTGGAAACCCCTTCTTCTCATATTTGCATTAAAGTGCATAAAGTCAATGTAAAGAATTTATAGGGTCCACATGGTGAATTTCAGGTGCTTATAAAGGAATGCAAGACCCTTTTCGTATTCAAAATTACTGCAAATGGTTTTTTAAAGGGTATCAGTAAAACGCCAATTTCAGTCACATTCTTTAAGAAAGAATATATAAAATTGAAAGTTTGTAACAGTGTTCAAGGAGGTCTGGGTGGAGACAATACAATGGCAGTCAGAAGAGGTACTTAACACAATTTTCAGATGCCAAAATAATTTGATCAGCTTAGCTTCAACAAGGAGCATCATCTACATTTCTGTTTTTGGCAGAAAAATGTTTGGAGTCAGTCATACTTTGCCAGAATGACAAGGCAAAGAAGCCTAAAGGGGTTCTCTACCACCAACCTCTCCCTCTTTCTTATCCAACTTGTCCAAACTTTTCCCTTCCAAATGCTGAGAAACTAGACAGCAGCACGATTAGTTTATGCACAAAAATGGAAGGACATTTTGATTCCCACAATGCCTGCAAAAGCGGATAAGAGTTAGCAGAGATGGCTAAATTGACTGCTTTGATTAAAGAAAAAAAGACAACTACTTTTGTTTCTACTTGGAAACCACTTCTGGACTTTGCGCTTGAGGTGGAAGCTTTGAGTTTTACCCATTGGATAGATTTGTTGTTATAGAAACGGCTAGTTTATACTATTATGTGAAAGTAAAAAAGTTGAGGTTTGATGTTATTATGGTATTCTACTGCACCAAAGGGAGTCAGAAGTCAACACCTTTTCTTTTTCCCTTTCTTTCCCTTCCCTATTTTTCCTGTTATTTGCTTTTGTATTTTATATTATAAACTAAATAAAAAATACAAATGCTGGGAAGCTAGATCATATCAACAGGAGGACCCTGCTATTTGAACACCACTGCCACCAATCTCTCATCTTCTTCTAGGCTACAGACTCTGCCCTTAAATGCCCTTGAGTTGTTTTGGGGGCATTAACCTAAATAGGTATTTCTTCTATCAGTTGTACCAGTCCACATAATCATTGAAGTAGCCCATAAAACACAGATATGGGTGAACCCTCATAAGCTGAAACAAGGCTGTTCCTGCTGCTCTGGAAAAAAATTGTGCTAAGTGTATATTGGATTCTGATTTAGTTTTTAAATTAGAAACAAAACAGAGAAATGGCAGTTAATTATTACTGAAGATATTTTTTTATGGAAAACTACTTTGCCAATGAATTGTGGTGAAGGAAGGAGACAGATGGGAGAGGCCCTCGAGCATCTCAAAATGACAACCACATTGAAAACTAAAAGATGCTGAAATGTCTTCGAACACACTTTCCCTGACATTTCCACACAATGAAATGTAAGGGTCACCGGTATTGAAACAAACAAGCAGTTTCACTCATTTGCACCTATGAAAGCAAGCGACCCTAACCATTGTTGTCATTTTAGGCCCTTTTTGTTCTTAATATCCAAACACAGCAGCCTTTTTTATTTTATTTTGAAAAAAATTACTGCAGCCACCTCACTTGCATTTTCCTTTTCTTTGGCATTTTCACTTCATAAAAGCTGCAGTCAATGTGTTTTTGTGTGTGGTGAGAAGGGATGACATTTCCAGTGGTGGTCTTGTCCACATTCTACATTGGTGGCTCAAGTAGTCTCAGGATTAGGTCTTTGTGTGCAATGAAAGGATATGAAAAGTCAGTTATTTAAACTCAGTCAAGCTGTTGATTTTGGGGAGGAAGAAAAAGGGGGCTTTTCAATTCACCAGCTTCAATAAATCACTGGCCTTTTCTTTCTCATCCAAGGGCAGCTGCAGATAGCACACAATGTTCCTCCAGAAACAAAACCTTGAGATTTTTCTTTAATGCAACATTTAGAAGGGGCAGGAAAATAAATGAAAGTTAACAGAAGTATATTTCCAAAACATTCTACAAAACCCTCCAGTCAGTCTGCTGCATTAAAGAGAATTTGAAAATGCTTTGCAAGACAAGGTTAACACTTTTAGAAAGAAACATACCCATGCAGTGTTTAAGACAGGAAGTGAAAAAGAAAGAGGGAGGAAAATGTGTGCATATAAAAAAAAAGAAAAGAAATGGGGGAAAAAGATTGTGATTAGCAGATTTGATATAATCAGTGAATAATTTTTAAAAATGGCAGCATAGAGTCAAAAGGTTTACTGCACTATTAAATTTCTACAACTCCAGTTCTTTTAAAACATTTAAGCTTGCAATCCTAAACAAGATTAAACACTGTGGATTTATCTCAGGCTAATGATACATAGAATTGCATTGTGCATGTAGCAATTTTAATAGTATTTTGTAAAGCATAACAAAATAACTAAAAAGAGCCATCAACTACAAGGAAACATACTCTTTATTAATCATTTCTAGTAATATATATTATCATGTAAATAAATCACATTGAAAACAAATTAACACCCTTTCAAAGATACTGCTAGAAGGTCAGAGCAACACTCTAGTATTTATTGCAAGGGTGATGGGGAAACATTTTCCTCCAGCCTATATAGATATATTTCTGCAAAACTAAAATATTCAACTGCTAGAAAAGCAGGGGAAAAAACCCTGCAATACTTCTAAATGACCCTACCACAACTTGGAAAATAAACCACTTCTTCAATGCAAATCGTCTCAAGAAAAGCTTCTGCACACAAAGTGTGAGGAACTGGTTACAGCATTGTTTATCGAGTTTCACTTGATTCCTCCTGACAACCATTTGAACAATGACTATTGGGAAATGTCTCTCAAATTGTCAACAACAATAGCAAAGGCTCAGTGCTTTTATTCTCAGTTAATACTGATCCCCCCCCTCTTTTTAAAAAAAAAAGAAAGAGAAAATATTTCTCCCTGAAGGGATTAGAGGTTCTCTTATAAAAGACACCTGCAAACAAAACAAATGACAAAAGATCTTTATCATATTCAATAATAGGGATCCATTGTACAAAGCTGGGCTTCTCCAGACACAAATAAACCAGAACCCCTTCACAATTCAACTTAAATGCTTCAACTAAATCAATGCTGCCCACAATTAAGAGAGGGAAATTTTTTAAGGAGGGACTATATAAATTGAAAGCTGGTAACATCCCATTTACTTTCTCACGCATCTGAAATCATTTCAGAAGTATGGTTACAAAGGAGAAGATTTAAGAATTATTATGTTTTTCACTGACAAAAAAGACGGGGAGGAAACTGTGAAGAAATTCATCCTTGTCATATCTATTCAGAGCCCTCTTTAAGTGAGTAGGCTAGGCATGTAACGGTTACTGATCAGTCTATGCTTCTTAAAAAAAAACACCTGAAAACCACTCCTCACAAGCATTAAGTCTGGAGGGTTTTTAGTTACTTTACTGAGGTAAATAAAAAAAATAAGGATTTTCTGCTGGAAAAAGGACCACGGGATTCATTTTGATCTCTTAATCTAGCAGAATCACTTGGTCCTTAGGTGGATGGAGTAAACTGACTAAAATTAATAGGATTAAAATCAGCCTGGCACTAATTGTTCAAGCAGGCACTGGATCATTAAATCAAGGACACATCAGGAAAAGTCAATTCATCAGAAGACAATCCTTGCATTGTATCTTAAGAGTATAAAATGCAGAATTGCTAATGATAGGAACTATTGTCATAAAAAAATTCAGGGGCTCTTTTGCTAAGCATAATGTTTTTTAGGATTGTTGCATCATTTTCCTAGATTGTAAATTTTGGATAAGAGAAGTGTGGGTGTGTGGGTATGTCCTCAATAGGCTCTCCCATCTGGCTCAAATCTGGCATATACATACCTTACCCTCTGGCAATGAACACTGTTGGGGTCACAAATGGGTTTTTGGGTTCTTTCCCCCAAAAAATGGTGCCAAAGGGGACCTCCCCCCATTTCACTGCCAAGCTCTACTGATGGCTCCAGCCAATGGAGGCAAGACATGCAAATCAGGCAAAGGACTCTGGGAATTGTAGGCTGCAGCAGGCAGGGAGGGAGCAAGGAAGAAAGGAAGGTGGAAGAGAGACAAAGGGAGGGGGGAGGAAGGAAAGAAGATGGCAGTCCCATAAAAAATTACCCAGGCAATGCCAGGTCATCAGCTAGTATGAAATAAAGTAAATTATGCCCAACAAGTGGCCCTACAGACCAAGGCCTTCTTACTACATAATACTGTGCTTTCATGTCTGAAGAAGCCCCATATCTGAAATGAAATAAAATGGCCATGATCCCATCTGTAGTTCACTGCAAAGGGATGATTTTCTTGTATATTTCAATATATGAGTTTTAGAGTTCAACATACTGTGTTACGGCGACTCAAAAGGAAAAGGAGATTATAAGGCAGTTTTCTACAAAGGAATACTTTTCTAAAATCTGTTGGACTGCTAAAACTTTCAAAAAATGTTGAGCTTTTACCCCTCTTCTATTACTGTAGACACAAAACTAATTTTCTTTAAAAACAAGGAAATGAACAGAACTCGAGTTTCAATAGATTGCTGGTAATACCCATGAATATATAATTATTCAATGCACAGACAATTTAATGTCTTTTGAATATTGCTAGATTGCTGGCTAACATTGGAAATAAATGTTGTGCTGGAATAAGTGTTAACTTTATCAATACAACTACAGTCATTATAAATATGGCCCACCCTTCATGTAAATATAAACATATAGGTAAAGCATTGGGTACATGGTAATATCTTGATGTCACTAGTAAACTCTCCATTGAGTTCACTTAATTCCTGATAAGAATATGTCCATGTTTGTGTTGTTATCTTGGCAGCAATATGAAAATGGTTTGCCATTGCAATCCTCAGGATTGATTTCCCATCCAAGAGTAATGAAGTTCAATCCTGCTTAGCCTTTTGAGCTCAAGCACTAGGCTGCTCTCACCAGCTGAGGGCTTAAGAACTATGAAGATCCTCCAGACAAGACCATATCCTAAGTGGGAAAGTAAATCCATGTGTTGTGCTTCCTACATAGTTTCCAGAAAAGACATTTGAGACTCTCCTGAAACCCAAATATTTTGCCACAAATTAATCCATTAACTACTTCCTTGATACAAACATCGTTTATACTTAAGAGAACCTTTTTGTATTTATAATACTTCTTTTGTTCCCATTGAAGCTATTATTTTCAGAAGTATTATTACTAATCTCTTCTTTGTAAATAACTACACCTATTTCAACCCCAAACAGGTATAGTAAACATTGGCTTCTTTGAGGAAGTACATGCATAATTAGGTTAATCGGTGCTATCTTTTCATGTGAGCTGATTGTTCCTTTACTGTGGATATGTTTCATAACACTGCAGAAAGCTTGCCAAATGTCTCAAAGGCAAACCAGGTACAACTTACCAAGCATTAAACTACTACATATTGAAACCCTGACATAATGGTAAGCTGTTAAGCGCCACTCCTACCAGCCACTTATTACTCATTTCTTCTCTCCAGTCACTACCTTGTGTGTTCTATAGTTCTACAGTTTTGGACTACACCCTTCTCAAACAAGTAATTTCACTAAACTCATTACACACACACACACACACACACACACACACACACACACATGTCATCAAGACTTAGGAAACCCCAAACCCAAATCTGCAAGAGTCCATTCTTAGATTACCTGTACAAAGTCCAAGAATGTTATTGGCAACAAGTCATCCAAATGGCCAATATCTTTGGAGAAACGATTTAGGATTCTTCCTATAAGAAAAGAACAAAACTGAGGGTTATTTGACCAAAAAAATCCATCAGAATAGAGAAAAGAAATGAGAAAAGAAATGTGAACCTCAGCCTGAACCTCAGCTTGGAAATACATCTCACTGTATTTGTTCCTCTGAGAAAGATGTCTTTAAGACTAAAGTCTTATAGAAGTTCAAGTCAAATTGACAATCAAGTCAAATAACAATTGTTATATTAGCCACTTCCAACTGCTTCAAAATAAGCAGGATACACATGCAATAACTAATTTACATCTGTGCAGAATAATACATTTTGTTCAATGGTCTAAATTATTCTTTAACATTGCAATAATTGATGTTTATAGTAATCAAAATTTTAGGATGATCGTAAAGTAAGAAAACAAATTATATACCTACTTTCCTTTTTTTGTCAGAGACAGTAAGTCTGAAGATACTTATATCTGAACATTGTATAGGCAGCTAAACTGTAAGGTATACCCAGGGATGGGTTCCTACCGGTTTGCTGGTTACCCGCTTCGTGGGCGTGCTTTCTGAATGGCTGTCAAAAGCGCGCTGCGCGCGATCGACTCAGAAATTTTGGTGCGGTTCTGCAAGCACTCTGACAGAACAGCTCCCGCCCAGGGAAAAGCTCAGAGAACATATTGCTTCAAAATTATTATGACTTACTAAGAAGACACCAACAGCAGTTACTTGTGTCTGTGTTGACCGTTTCCCCCATCAGTGACATTTGCTGTGCACATTTGAAATTATTTTTTCAAGTTGGCCATTCTTGGAAAGATTTGTGTTGTCAGAAAACTCCACCACTTCAAGTGGTGGTGCCTCAAAGCTCTATAAAGTTCTTCATTTTTTTTCTTCAATGACAAATGATATAACTCACTCTGATGGAGCTAACCTACCTCTGTGAGACTTATACAAGGATAGGACTGGTCCAAAACAGCCCAAATGTTTAACTAAGTATTCACACAACTGGTCTTGTTATCACTCTGAACTGAATGAAAGGAAGTCATCATGCTGACACCGAGCATATTAGATGACTTGGTTTATGAAATAAGTGAAATGTTGGTTGCTTGTTAACTCAAATTCCCTTTACGTATCAGTAGAACATTCAAAGAATCTGAAAGATGACACAATATTGTTGGACTGAATAAATAATAATTATGAATGGACACAATATTGTGGAAAGGTTGGGAGAAGAAATTATAGAAGAAGTTATTAATTAGTTCCCCTTGACCGGGGAAGAGAGGCGGGGTATAAATCTAATAAATAAAAATAAAAAAATAAAAAATAAAATATGCAGGACATTTTTCAGAGAAAGTACCTACAGCATAGTCTTGCAATGTCAGGGTAATTGATTGCAATGGAATATGCACATTTGCCACAAAGACGTCGCAAAAAAAATACAAAAGAGGCTAAAAAAAATCTTAGTACATTATTTCAGATTTAGAACAGCTATTCTGATTCATTCCAGGTCTGATGAATTATTTAAATTGCAAAACCTAAACGGAGAATAGGAATTTCATGCCTTGAATTTCTTGACAAGGAATTCAAATTCAAATGTGAATTCAAATATCAATCAATTGAAAACAATTGAGACAACCAACGAAGGCTTACTGAGACAACTAACTTAATCTCTCTTTCAGTTACATGATGAAGAGCGCGCCCCAAAAGGCAAAATTAGGACAAAGAAAAAAGAGGCACCATTTAAATTTCATTTAATTGGATTTAGATTTAGGTTTAATCAAGTTAAGGATACATTATTAAATGAATGCATTATATGTACCTTACATTTACAGCCTTCCTTTACTGATACAGTTAATATAATTAGAATCCATGTATAATTCTTCTGTTCTATTAAAAATGATAATTCCTTATCTTTTGCAAAGGTTCTAGGCCCACACAGATGATAAACCGGTCAAATAGTGGGAAGGTTTTTTTCCCTGTTACTCAAATGCTATGCCCTCTAGATGTAGAGATTACAACAAAAAGAATTCCTAGTCATCATATTTGGAAATTCCAGTTCTGTAATTTCTGTTTGTGTGGCAGATATATGCCAACATTTCTACTATTTAGAGAATTGTCACCTAATAGCTAATAGTATGGTATGGCAAGTTATAAGCTGATTAGTTTTCATATTAGCCTGAGGTTCTTACTTCTTATGATTAAAAAAAACCCACCCTTTTTCAAATATATGAATTTGTTAACTTCTACTAATATTTACTGGCATGCATAAGACTTAACCTGAGTCACTTTAGGCATAAACTCTACAACAGATAATAGGGATGACGATCATCATTGCCATCATCTTGAATCAACCCACTCCAACAAAAGTCCTCTTTACTGAAATTTATGGGCTATCATGTATACCCTACTCCAGTGCAAATTAGTAGATAGACTTCCCAGTCTAATAATGAGAGTGTATCATCACCAACAACAACTTTTAATATCCCCATAATCCCTTGCAGGATGGAATCTGGGCAACTGAAATAGAGCTGAGTGATTACTGGCCAGATGCCCTTACTGTTGCCAATGCAGAGTTATAGTCAGCAAATATATTCTCATCGTGCCCATGGAGAGAAATATTAGCCTCTACCTAGGATCGAACTCACAACCTCCTGGTTGTGCGGTGAGAGCTCCACCTCTAGGCCACCGCACCACCCTAGCAATGAGAGTATATGATTGGTCCAAATTCTCCCACCCAGTTTCCATGCTAAGGGAGGACTCTAAGCACATTAACTACTATAGGACAGAAACACACTCACACACAGACACACAAAACAAATATGAGGACTAAAAAAAGCAAAATAATAAACATATATACAGTAAGTTTATAAATCTTTGTGATTGTTTGTTTTCTTCCTCTCTGTTATTCATGCAATATAATATAACCGACTGTAATACAGTACACACATATATTAAATACACATGTATTTCATATTGTTTCTTGATATGAATGGAAAAACTATGTGAAGCACAAGCTGGCCTGTAGAATATGAGATAAAAGTCCATAATGCAAAGCATGTCAGACTTTGTTTCTAATTTTTTCACAAGGTCCTATTTCATTCTCCTTTGAATAGGATGGGATTTTTTTCCTTTACAAATTTATTAGCTCCTCCGTAAACTTTTCAAAGCTTGCAATACATACAGGTTACAAGATAAACGCTGTAAAACCTCTGTCCTGGCTCTCTAACCCAAACTAGTATGGTATAAAGTAACATCCAAAGTTATGAGAACTGCTAATGAGTGCCAGAATAATATAATTTTGCTTCAGAGCCAAGTGAGTATCAAGCCTAGCCAATAGCTGTACTAATCATTCCAAAAGGAAGATTATTTATATGCAATATTCCCATTTTAAAATGACTACTTAGTTCTCATGGGTAATCAAGTTGCTAATCAACTCCAACAAACTGTAGCTTTGATGTCGGGCTTGCACTGTTTTGTTAAGCAATGCAGTATTTTAAAAAGAATGTTTGCCAGAAATTCTAGTAGGGAAAAATAGTTTTGCTTTAAAAATCAAGGGAATGGGAATTATTCAGCCTAGAAAAATTATCCATAAAAAAAAAAAAAAGCGAGCAGCCCTTTTAATCTGACTAATTCACGTGTTAATTTTTGGAAGGATGAGTAGAGGCATATGATTTGGAAAGGACTGGTACATGAGCACAATTATAAATACGAATGTAGCAGGGATTCAGTGATACATCATTCGGAAAGCTTCGCTCTAGAGCAAGATAACAATTTTGAAACTGTTTTGCTTAACAAAACAGACCTATCTTTTGTAAACTTGCAGCATGTAATAAAAACTCTACCAAGAAGACCGTAGGCCTTTCTGGAATTACACCCCTTAGCAGAGAGGGGTACCTTAACAACTGCATGAATCACTTAACAACTGCTGTGATTCACTTAAGAACCGAGGCAAAAATGATAGTAAAATGGTGCACAAGTCACTTAACAGGAACTCAAAAGTATGTGGGCTGTGGCATTTTGAAACTGAATATTCTTTAAAGGCAGCTCCAGATGGAGTGCTTTATAGTAGTAGCTGCCCAGATGGACTACGGCAGTGCTACACAACCTTGACAAGATGTAGGGATTTCAATTCCCAGAATTCTCCAGCCAGCAAGGTTGAGGAACATTGATCTACAGTGGTGGCCCCCAACCTTTTGGGCACCAGGGACCGGTTCTGTGGAGAGACATTTTTACGTGGACCGGAGGGGGTGTGGTTTCACATGCTGCCTGCATCCCACAGAGGGGGCTTTGCTTGTTTGTGTGGACGGTTACTGGCATGTTGCGGACCAGTGCTGATCCATGGACTGTGTGTTGAGGACCTCTGGTCTGCAGAACGCCACAAAGAGACCTTTGATGTTTAAATATATAATGATTTTGAGAAAGCGTGATGCACCAAGAGAATGCTTATAATTCAATGGATTAAAATAGAATATATGAAATGGCCATCAATTTCTCCATATTGCTGTAACATTTCACCCAAGGACACATTTCATCTGTACCCACTACTTTATTAATATAACATGATATACTAAAGAGACTCAAAATCCTTTTGTTCAACCCCACTCTACTCTAGTGGTCCATGAAACATGAAAAAGGGAGATCACATTCATCACTATGGCTTTACTATAAAGCAGGGGTTGTCAAGTTAAGTTGCCAAGGTTGGAGACCCCTGCTATAAAGGATGGACCACACATAGTTTAATTATCAGAAGATCTCTCAGGATCAAACGTTTTCACATTTCATATCAATACAGATAATAATTACGAATATGTAAAGAAAACACGTAATTCAAGGAGGGTGGACTGAGAAAAACTCTTCATTTTTATAATGGAGAAATTATCATTAAAATACTTGTTTGCCATTGACAACACAGGAGATGCATATTGCTCTTTAAAACTTTAAAATATTTGAGACATAAATTGTGTCAAATTACAAAAAGAGCTCTGAAGTCAGGAGAACTATATCCCATTACATTTCAGCGAGCTTAATCCCAGAATATAGACATTCCTAATACTTTTTAGGGTCTTTTCAAACTCTTTGCTTCCCTTCTACAAAGAACATTAGCTTTTACAAAGAATATATTAATTCCAGAGATCTTAATACTATCACAGTAAGTAATATGGCTGGAACACATACACACACACACACACACACACACACACACACGCACACACAGTATTTGAGATTTCTACCTAAGTAATTAAATACCTCTCCAATGTCCATTAATCATAGGGTCTGTCAGCAAAGTTCTATGTACATATTTGGGACTATGCTATAATCAAACACTTCGCCGTATCTAAGTTAAACAATGATTCATTAAACCTCCCTCTCTATATAATAGTTAGGGCAAACTTGAAGTGAAAGGATCGAAACGCTTTTGTTCTTCATAAAGGAGACAGTATGTGATATTCTTTTCTTACAAGCTCTGTAAATTGTTTTAATTGCTGGAATCAGAATGTGCTCAGGTGGTTTCACATCCATGCCTGGCTTTTGCAGCTGTCTGTTGACACTTCAGAGTGGATGTTCAAACCTTTCCTTCCAAATAGGAAGCGTCCATCACAATTGAATCACCTACTTCAAAACATTCATTCATGCTTTCTCATCAAAGGATCCAATAAAAACTACCACTCAACTCTTGAGCACTAAAGTTTAGAAGCTGAGCAAAAGACACACCAAATTATCAGTCTGACAGGCTTATATGTGGCTCCAACAAACTACACTCATTTTAACATCTTCTCCTTCCCTATGTCCAGTTTGTTACGTCAGCATTTTCGGTAACTTAGAACCTGTTGGGAAACACCTAGTCAGGCAGGGGCGAGGCCTCAAGCACAGAAGCAACTTCCAGTTCTTGTGCAGTCACAAGAAATCCAGAAGTGACGCCCCTTCCCCAAGCTCCGTATAGAATCTTATCTATCTGTTCCCAAGCTGAAGCTGCCAGTCTGGGAAGATTCCTGCATAATAGGAAGAATACAATAAAGTAGCAAGCGTGGAGATGTGTTGGTCTGGTTGCTTGTGCCTCAGAGCAACGTATAGCATGGTTGGGATACTTCCTCCATATTAATAATGAAAAGTGGGCTTTTCCTACCCAATCAATAACATTAACAAAATCAATTCAGCTAAACCTTTCATTCCAGATAACTGTGCTACCCAGAGTTATTATGGATAGCAAGATAGACAGCATATAAATTTAATATGAAAATAACAACAAACCAACCAAGGTTAATGAAAGATATGGAACCATAGCGGTCTTTACTTCCACCAACCTAATATTACATTACAATTATTTTTTGGCAATACATGTGTCACAATATATGACTAAACAGGTCTTTTTTTTATTCCTGAAACAGAGCACCAAAATAAGGGAGAATTTCTTCTATCTTGTTCCACCTACAATCCAGCTGTGGGCTAAACTGCCTTTAATCCGACCCCTTGACTGGCCCTTGTTGCCCAGTCCCCCAAGATCATACCCACCTACCATACCACATACTTACAATAGTAAGCATTGCATTTCCTTATTCTGGTGCTCCTGCCAAACTGCAATTAAAGTTCCCAGAATTCCCCCAGCCAAGTCAGCTACATCTAGATCCATGATGGCAGACCGATGGCACACATGATGGAAATGGCATGCAGAGCCATCTCTCTGGGCACGCCAGCTGTCGCCCGTTGCTCTTCCGGATCCTGGTGCACACATTCTGGTGCTAGCAGCTGATCTTTGCACGCATGGGAGCACTGGAAACAGGAAGAGCAGATCCCCAATGCACATGCACATTCCAGGAAGATGAGCTTCTGGTTTATGGTTCAAGCATGCATGCCAGCCAGCTGGTCTTCACCTGCACATGTGCGCCAGAAACCGGAAGACCAGGTGGCCAGTGCGTATGTATGTGCCGGAAACTGGAAGCTCAGCTTCCTGGTGAACGCATGTGTGCCTGGGAGCTGCTCTTCCGGTTTCCAGTGGTCCCACTCTGGGAGCTACTCTTCTGGTTTCTGGTGCTCCCCTGTGCACACACACCACGGAGCTGTTCTTCCGGTTTCCTATGAACACACACACCCCATGTGCATGCATGCTCCCATTTCGGCACTCAGTGCCGAAAAGGTTCACCAACCCTGATCTAAATGATTCCAGATTAGGGGAGCTTGGTTGCAGAGGAAAATTTAAACAGTTTTTTATACTGTGTATCCATTCTTCTCTAAGAGAAACTGGTGCAGGGGATACATCACTAAAATGTTTTTATTGCTACTTTAAGCATTTTCCAGTTTTCAAGGCAATGACAAATAATTGAATTTGTCCATATCAATTGCTGACAGAAAACACGCCCCACAGCAATGCTAGTGAAGTTCAACGCAGTACAATCATTAAATCATCAAAACCATTAAAATTGGGTTTCAAGCAATGAAAGGAACCAAGTTTCGTTTCTGAAAAAAAAAATAGAGAAAACTAAAAATATGTATGTATGTATCTTGAATGGTTGACAATTACTGATCTATTCTAGTTTCCATTCCATGTTCTTATAAATAAATGCTTATAGAGGCATCTTATCTTTTAAAAAAATATGTTACTAACATTGCCTGTCCACATACTAGAATGCAGTTATTACTGGCTTCGCTACAGGGATCCTTAAAATTCAAATAAGAAAAATACATGCAGATTTTCTCTGGCCCCCGCTCAATATGTGCCAGAAGACAGAAAGTAACAAGAACATAATCACCCTCCTGACTTCTATAAATGGTACTGAGCAGTTTCAGGACACAACAAACCCATTTGTAGAGTTTTATATCTTCAATTAATTTACTATTTGAACAAGATTCTCAGTCACACAGTCACGGGCTGGGAAAAGAAAGATTTGAATGTTACATTATGAAGAGGAAGGTTGACCAAGGAAATCCAGTTCAATTTATCCCCCATATTTGGGGGTAACAATAGTACTCCTGTTTTCTATTTAGACAGTAATTTATTAATATCAATAATTACAATAGAAAGCTACTACAAACTAAAAAAATAAAATAATAAAAGGTACAGAAAATAAAAAGACATAAAAAATATGAATACAGTAAAAAAGAAATATATAAAAAAATGACTTCCTCTTCATCACAACTATTATTTTAGTAACTTATCACCTTCTCTTAAAAAAAATCTTAAATAATCCCTTTTTTCCAATGTCTCGTCTTTTATCTATAAACAAAATTATAAACCTTGCCCTTTCAGTTTTGATGTCCAAAATACATCCCTTCACCTCAGAGAGTAAAATTATAGTTTTCTTCCAATCTCCTTTGTTCTCACTGTGGCTTGTTGGTCTCCTAGCACTGTACTCCTCCTAATTGATTTCTCCACTGATACTCAATGAAGTATCTTTTGCTCTTAAACACAAACCATTCCTCCTTCATTATGGGAAATGCACACTACAAATGAAGAAGAACCAATACAGCTGATTAGGCTTTGAGTCCTTTTGGAGCTTAGCTGGTGCTACCATCAAGCAAAAACCTATTCAAAATCAACCTTGCCAATAGCAATGAAGCACTGGATAAAAAGGAACTGCAATGGTTTGCTAAAATTATAAACAACTGAGGAAATTCCTCAGGGGACTATTCATTATTCTACTGTTCAGGTAGTCCTTGACTTACACCCATTCGTTTAGTGACTGTTCAAGGTTACAACAGCACCAAAAACAGGTAACCTACAACCATTTTTCACACGACTGCTGCAGCATGCTCATGGTCACGTGATCAAAATTTGGACACCTAGCACCTGGCATGAATTTGTGACAGTTGCAATATCCAGGATCCCTTGGTCACTTTTTGCAACCTTCTGACAAGCAAAGACTCGGTGACGCAGTGGTTAAATGAAGCACTGCAGTCTCTGCTGACTTGTTCAGCAGGTTGTCAGATCGAATCTCACCAGGCTCAGGGTTGACTCAGCCTTC
>JANHGC010003016.1:15828-29087 GCA_027560395.1 Boaedon fuliginosus | reverse complement strand
TTTGCCCTCCCCAAGCCTCCATGCAAGCATTCAAAACAGGCCACATGGGGACTCCTGGGAGAGAAGGGGTGGGGTGGGTGGGGCCAGCCAGGGGTGGAATTTATCCATTCTCCGAACTGTGCAGAATCTTAGCTAGAGGATTGCCCGAACCCATGCGAACCCATAGCAGACTACCCCTGAATATGGCCCACTTTTAATATACACCTTATCCAGGCCTAAACCTCAAAACTCTGACTACAAATTCCTGACAGACACAATTCGGAGAACATTTGTCACCCAGGAGATCACTTCTGTGCCTGGGAAATAAAAATACACTAAACCTTCTTACATACATGTAACCTTACATGTATGTAAGAAGGTTAAAAGAGCCTGGTTCCGTCCAAGTCCACTTAGACCTGCATTTTGTTTCTCATGAGAGCAGCCAGATGTTCCCCAGGAGAAAATGGGGACAACCCCCATCTCCCTGCAGAAATAACATTAAGCTTTCAAGACAAATATAGGTAGTCCTCGACTTACAACAGTTCATTAAGTGACCATTCAAAGTTACAACAGCACTGAAAAAAGTGACCGATGACCATTTTCCACAGTTACAACTTTTGCAGCATCTCCATGGTCGCGATGAAAAGTCAGATGCTTGGCGACTGATTC
Organism: Boaedon fuliginosus; assembly: GCA_027560395.1. Classification (NCBI taxonomy): domain Eukaryota; kingdom Metazoa; phylum Chordata; class Lepidosauria; order Squamata; family Lamprophiidae; genus Boaedon; species Boaedon fuliginosus. The sequence continues at coordinate 28,439 of JANHGC010003016.1, read as the reverse complement.
ATATTTACGATGGTTGCAGCATCCTGGGGTCACGTGATCCCCTTTTGTGTCTTTCTGACAAGCAAAGTCATTGGGGAAGCCAAATTCATTTAACAACCGAGTAACTAACTTATCAACTGCAGTGATTCACTTAACAATTGTGGCAAGAAGTGTTGTAAAATGGGGCAAAACGCACTTAACTAACATCTCACTTAACAACAAAAATGTTGGGCTCAATTGTGGTCGTAAGTTGAGGACTGCCTGTAATTCTTGATAGACTGGTCCTCCACAAATTTATCCAATCCCTTTTAAATCATCCAAATGAATGGCCACTGCCATGTTGTCTTGTGTGAGAAAATTCCAGTTAATTATGCTCTGTGTTGCTTAACTGCTTTTTTTTGTCTATTTTAAAACCGTTTCACTGAAAGACTTGGAACAGTTAATCCTTGACTTACAGCGATTCATTTAGTGACAGTTCAAATTTACAATGGCACTGAAAAAACTGACTTATGACCATTTTTCACACTAACGACCTTTGTAGCATCCTCATGATCATGTGATCAAAACTGAGACACTCGGCAACTGACTCAAACTTATGACCGTTGCTGTGTCCTAAGGTCATGGGATCCTCTTTTACGACCTTCTAACAAGCAAAGTCAATGGGAAAGCACGATTCACTTAACAACCGTGTTACTAACTTATCAACTGTGGCGATTCACTTAACAAGTGTGGCGAGAAAGGTTGTAAAATGGAGTGAAACTGATTTAACAAATATCTCAGTTTTAACAACAGAAATATTGGGGTCAGTTGTGGTTGTAAGTTGAGGACCACCTGTATTTTGAGAGAGGAAGGAAAAACCTCTCCTATCCACTTTCTCTATGTTAGACATTATTTTATATATCTCAATCAACTTTTTTTCTAAGATAAGAGTCCCAAACACCGGCTACCTGTGTCTTCTGTCACGGAAATTCTATCAAGCCTGTGGATTATTTTGATTGCCTTCCTCCCACTCCATTACATTATTTTTCAAGCATGGCCAATGGAACTATACATAGTATTCCAAAAGCAGAGGCCCCACAGGTTTGTACAAAGACCTTACACGGTAATGTTAGTATCTTTATTTTCAGTTCCTTTTCTAGTGATCCCTAGCATTGAATTTGTTTTTTTTCCTACCCGTTGAATACCAAGTCAGTATCTTCCCTCTGCTATCAACCATGATCTTTTTCTTGGTTAGTTTCTACTTCCTCACAACTCAGACGTCATCAATGTTTATGTGAAATTAGGGTTTGCTGCCCCAACATGCATCACTTCACATTTAAATTTAACCGTTGGCCATCTCAGTGGTTACCCTAAATCAGGGGTGTCAAACTCGTGATGACACGTTGTCGTCACATGATGTATCGCAACTTTCTCCCCTTCGCTAAACCAGGGGGGTGGGCGTGGCCAGTGTGTGATGCATCTGGCCCGTGGCCGCGAGTTTGACACCCCTGCCCTAAATCAAGACTATTTTAATTTAATTTTTAATGAGTAAGAAAAAAAGCAAAATACAAAAAGATTTATGAACATACATACCATATCAGAGAAGAGAAAGGCACATTAAAAGGATAGTGGTGTGAATGTATTAGAACAATATACTGTATGCACTTGAATATTTGTAACATATTAAGTATATATAGAATTGTGGGTACTATTACTATGACATACTGTGGCTTTTTTCTTTGTTTTACTTCTTTCACTTTTAAGACTATTTATAAACAAGTTAAAAACATAGCTGCCACTCAGATCCTTGAAAGACTTCAATTCTTTCCTACCATTGAGAAGATGCGGAGCGTTCCTTCCCAATAACTCTTTTCAATCAGGCCATAGGCGAGTCATTCAATAACAGATGTGCCTTCACAATATTACTGTCTTTGGCAAAGTCCAAAGCCAAGATCTGTCATTTAAAAATGACATACTGAGTCCCAAGCATCTTTTACTGGAGGCATGTCTAAATCCTCTGTGTCTTTCTTACTGGGTTACATACCTCATTTTCACCTGGCACGGGGACAGATCAAATCCTGGGAGATGACAAAAGCCTCGGCCTCAATTCTCGGAAAGAGGAAGGTAAATCTTAAAGGAGGGAAGGTCAGTTGATCTGCTGCTTTTGTTCACCAGATTTCTATTCCAACACTCTAAGCTACCATAACTGCAAATTTCCACAAGGTGCTTACTGCAACATTTGAAAACTGCCACTGCTCCAAAAACAATACAGAGTGGAATGCAAGGGACATGTAGGAACATAAGTCTTCTCCCTTTTTTTGAGAGAGTTTAGATCCACAGGACCCAGAGCTCCTCTAATCTTGATACCTCTCCTGAAAGCCAGGGAAAATAAAGGCTGGTACCCTTATTTTTCTTCCAATTCCGTACTTCCAACTTCTATCTTGGCCAGCATGAATCATCTGAAATACGCAACCATTCTCCTTAGACTTTTTTTCCCCTTCACATGCAGGAGGAGAATCTGCACTGGGCCACCTGAATCTGCAGGTCCAAATGCTTTTCTCCTTCATTTAGACCGCAGGAAACCTATCCAGTCAACCCAGTTCTCTGCCTGCTCTGCTAGTCTTCCTCTGGCATGGAGAGTTGGTCATCTGGCCACATCAGACACCCTTAGCCGTAGTTCAGTGTCCTTCCTGAAGATCTGACATGGTTGTTGTTGTTGTTGTTGTTGTTGACAAAACTTTCAGAAAGAATACAGATTTCCACAGAGTTCCCCTTGACCGGGGAAGAGAGGCGGGGTATAAATTTAATTAATTAATTAATTAATAAGGTTGGAATGTTTGCCTGACTTGGGAAGGTTCCAAGTTTCAAACAATAGGCGCGCAGAGCAAAGGATCTCAGCCTCTCATGTGTGGGTTTGATGCATCCCGTGTTGGGTTGGCGGTGCAGATGGAAAGGAAATGCTCTGCTCCACACAGTCGTTTTGTATCGGATGCACACAGCTCTGCATCTGATACAATCTGTAGTTCACGTCTCGGAAAACAAGTGTTCTGGCATAAAAAGAGTCCAACCCTATGAATAGATAGTTAATACACACAAAGCCTGAATGCATTATTTGTCTTACTTTAGCCACCTCCTAGAGCAATCAGCGTTATAAAGGGTTGCTAACAGAATCACAAGAGTTATAATCAAATAGATGCATGTGTAAGTAAGGCTATTTAAACTTGTAACAAAAGCTATTATGATACAAATAGCTGTAACAGAGCAACTCCCACAAAAATCATTCAGTATCACACCCTGATAAGGTTAAGGTACACGGAACCATTGTTACATGAAAAGAAAAAAAAACATTTAAGGTATTCTTTTTGCTTTAAACATGTGGCAGCCAAACAGGTTTAATTACCACACCTTATACTTCAGCCTACTAACTGTTTCAAGAAAACACCCAGGAATAATATTTAGAACATTAGAACATAGAATGAGAGAGTTGGAAGGGACCTTGGAGGTCATCTAATCCAACCCCCTGCTCGAGCAAGAGACCCTGCACCATTTCAGACAAACGGCTGTCCAGTCTCTTCTTGACAGCCTCCAGTGATGGGGCATCCACAACTTCTGAAGGTCAGCCTTTGAGTGTAACTTTGTAAGGTATTGCTTCTATTAGATTCCTTTTGTCTATTAATAGGAGGAGTAAACTTTTCTTAGGAAATGAACACTAATATATAATAAAAGATTTTCCTGCAATTAAGATACTCGGTCAAATGAAGTAGAAATAAAACTAAAGCTATCAGTAATTCTAAATGATCTAAGTGAGGAACATGCAAACCATCAAGCCTCCAGATATGCATTTTTCAATAAGATACAGATATAAATACATACTAAAATACATCCAGTTCCCCCCCCCCCCGGCCAAAAAAGACATCAGTTTGGTAATTAATTCTGGACAGACATAACACAAGTGATCTTTTGGCAATGTGCCTAAGAGCTTATATGACTGATGAATGATATTGCCAATGGAATATTTTAATATGAACCCCTTGTAACCTGTTCATATGATCCATCAAAAATACTAGCTTTTTAAAATTACATGCCTCCCAACCAGTATTTCTTCTTTAAACACGCTGTCTACTTGAGAAGAATGACTTGGGTGAACAAGCAATGATTGCTAAAAATTATCGTGAATGGTCTCACCATTCAATCTGGCCAAATTCTAGCTCAAACGTCCTTCTGGTGCTGCGTTCTTTTTTAGCGAGCTCAGTTGGTCTGCTCCTGCTTTTTTGTTTTGGTTTGTTTTGGTTTTTTGAGAGAAAGAAAATAAGCCCACGGGCCTTGCTTCTTGATGTGCACTCACTTTTGGATTAATCCCGTGGGAAGTTCTCAAGCAGAGCCCCTAAAAGGAATTCATTCCACATGATTTACATAACGAAACTTCAGGTTTGATGAACACAGGAAAGAGCTAACAAACAAACAATGCCCCTTGCAATGGTCTTAAGTCACATTAGAATTGTCAACATTTCATTCTAACCATTAAGAATTCAGACAGTTGCCTGTCCTATAAGATATTGGTTATGGATATGAAGCTGCTTTTTCTTTGGTCTATTTAACTCAGCATTGCTTACACTAATTGGTAGTGTCTCTACAGTCCTTCAGGGCCCCGTTACATTCAAAATAATGGAGGTCAGGCTTTAGAAATTTTATCTATACCCACACATTTCACTCCTCAAAACATGACACTAAGAATAGTCAAGACGTATTTTCCCCTTTTAAAAGGGCATTCATTGTAAAACGAGGATAGAATAAAGCAGTTCATGCTGCCCTCTTGTGCTAAAAGAACAGAAGGCACAGTTATTCAAGTTACAACTAATGCAGCTGTTGTAGCAGTCTTTTCTTACTGTGCCATTTTTCAAAGACCAGATCAACTTGGTAAATTCTTACTAGCAGTTTGCCAAGAGGCATTTTGCCAAGATTAAGGATGGGTGTTGCACACTAAGCTTGCTTTGCTGCACCAGCAATTGGCAGTGCCAAAAGTGCTTTTTCAGGAGACCACAAGACGTTCTTGTTTTTTCTTTTGAAAAGGTTTCACTTCTCACCCAAGAAGCTTCTTCAGCTCTGGCAGGATAGTGGGGAATGGAAGGATTTATAGTCCTTGCAGACAGCTGGTCATTTGCATCCTTTCAGAGGGTCGTTGAAGCACTTGGGGGGTTATCTGTATCCTCAGGGTCACCTGAGTAGTGCTAATGGTTCCTGTAGACTGCATTTTTTTCCCCTCTAGAAATCCATTCCTATTCCCACATCATTCAAAGGGTGTTCATTCCAAATTATATAGCCAAAAATCTGTAGAGATTTGTATTCTTTGCAGACAGATATATTTTGTTGAAGCACTTGGATTTCAAGAGGAAAAGAAAAAAAATTGCAGACTATAGGAACCAGGAGCACTACTTAGGTGACCCTGAGGACACAAATAAACCACCAAGTGCTTCAATGACCCTCTAAAATGATGTAGATTACCAGCTGCCTGCAAGGATTAGAAATCCTTCCATTCTCCACTATCCTGTCAGAACTGAAGAAGCTTCTTGGATGAGAAGCAAAATGTCTTCAAAAGAAAAGTCCAGTTGCCTCCTGAAAAAGCACCTTTGGGACAACCATCACCTGGATGACTGAGAATCTCTACAGATGCAACTAACAACAACAACAACCTTAGTTACAAGGTGCGCATCAAAAAGATCCTACTTAATGCTGCTCTTGCTACCATTACTGTAACCAATAAAAAATATATTATTTATTCACCTATTAAATCTCTCAATCTCTCTCTTTCAGGCATTCTGGGTGGAGAGCCATGTTAGTTTACAGTGACAAAAAATCAGCAGCTGCCTAGTAGCATTTTTTTTCTCTTCTCACACTCGCAACAACTTATACCTTTTAATAAAATACCGTATATTAGTCAAAAAAAGGAGCAACCAGGATCCTTCTGATCTCTCACCCCACCCCAATCCACTCCTGGTCACATTTTCTCATTTTTACATTGGTTTATATTTGCTTTATGCTGTGTACCACTAAGATACTGAGTATGATGGATGCTCTAACAGTTTAAATAGAACGCTGTAATTGGAAACTAAGCACACGTCAGAAACATGCTTAAGCATGCCCAGTCAGGTTTGGCCTATAGAAAATACAGGGAGATACTAGCATGATACCTTTGTAAAAGCAAAAAGACCAGAAAAACTACTTTCACTGTGCAATGAATGAAACATTAACCAATAGTCTTGGTTAATGTCAGAAATACTTTTTGGCTTGCTTTTATGGTCATTAGTAAGCCTCTAATATTTTTCTTCTCTTCCAAGTTCTTGTGAGTCACAGAACCCAAGGGAGGGAGGAGACAACTCTCGATAGTGAAAGAAGCTCTTAAGGAAGTGCATGTTGCCTTATCCACAAAGAAGGTGAGGAAAGATATCAAATTATTAAGAGCTGTCTGCTATTTGGTATCTCCCCTCAATGGCAGTCAGATGAGTTATCCTTGCTACGGTATGTACACTCGGGTTTCAGGCAATCTATGATTTGTAAGCTTCCTTAATGCCATTGGTTTCATGTGCTAATTTGAAATCAGTTTTTTTTTAAGTCTTTAACCAGACTTAAAACTGAATTCTAATTTAAAGGAAACATGTGAATTGAGACATACTGTACACATCTAGATTTGGTGCATACAAGATCTGAAATATGTTGTCTTTTTTATACTAAGGTTACCAAACTGCTAGCTACATTTAAGTTTTGGTTTTCCAGCGCAACCACCTTGAGGTCATTTTCTCTTTAAAAAAAAATGTTAGGTGGTAATATTTCCAGACAAATAAGTGAGAAAAATGCAATTTGGTTACTATTATTCGAAATGGTGTCACTGTTTAAGAAAAAAAAAACACTTAAACCGTAAGTGTGCTCCCTCTCTGGCAATTTGGACAATGTGATTTCTAGGCCTGCCTTATGCACAAAGCCAGCTGGGTAACCCTGGGCCAGTCTGTCTCTCTCAGTTCTAAGAAGGAGGCAATGGCAAACCACTTCTGAAAGCTTACCCAGACAACTGTAGGCAGCCAATACACTGACAAACACATATATACAAAAAGCAAAAGAATAAGACAACAAAAATGCTCAGCGGAATGCAACAACTTCACTTTAAGGAACAAAGTGTGGCTCTTTTTACTTTGGAACAAAGATGGTTAAAGAAAAGACATGATTGAGTTTTATAAAATTATTTGTGGCCTAAAATCACAGGGCTCTTGTTATATTACAATGTTTTCTGGCTAGCAGTGTAAAGGCTCCTGTTATTAATTTTGTATGTTTTTAGAAAATTCCGATAGAATCACTACAGCATAAAGATGAATTTAGTATAGAACTTAATTGCATAATTTTTTTTCTGCCATTTTATGATTCCTATTTCTTCAGAGCTTTTTTACATTACTTTAGTCAGTAAATCAAAACCAATTCATTTCACATTTATTGTTTTGGTTGACGGACCTAATAAAGTAATGTCAAATATTATATCCACAAAACAGTTAAAATTATATGTACACACTGTATGTATATGCTTATATGTGTATGTATGTATATGTGTGTGCATATGGGTTATAAAGTTGACAGTAATTATTCCTGAGAACATACATTGAATTTAAATGCTCATAATCTTCATGTAGCCTTTGATCATGCTGGTTTTGGATGAAGGGAATTGAAACTCAAAACCTCTGGTATGTACCAGGTTAGGAAAGAAAACAGAGTTACGCAAAGTAGATTTTATAATCTACTAGCTTATGACCCGGCCTTGCTTGGTTTTTTTTTTTTAAAGAAGTATATTTGTGCCACAGCATTTGCAGGCCTTGTTAAGCCCCTGGCACCCCCTCCCACATCTCTGCTCCATCCCTGAGGAAAGGCAGATGAGCTGGGGCTTGACAGGGGCACTGGGCCGCAGCAGTTTGCGGGCCTTCTTAAGCCTCCGCGCCCCCTTCAACATCGTAGGTGACCTTACTTGGCAGCGTGGACTGCTCTGTGTGTCTTGGGCCCATCGCTGCTGGGACAAATCTGGAATTTATATGTATAAAACCTGGCACCGCAGTTTGAATATGGTGCCTCAGTCAGTTTGAAAACTGCACACCCTCAGTAGAGAGAGGTAAAACTGGACATGTTCAGTAGAGAGTTCCTCTTGTTCTTTAAGAGTGTCCTCTTTGTGCCCCAAAAACGGGGGCAAAAAGGCCTCCCTACCCTTTGGTGACCCCAACAGTGCTGATCTTACTACGCTTAGCTAACTATCTGTCAAGTTTGAGGTAGATTGGTGGAGAACTGCAAGTTTGTATAGTGCACATGCAAACAAACATTTCTCTTTTATAGATATATAGACTATATTGCTTACCTAAACTTACTACAATCTATATATGAAAAAACAATAGCGACAATGTGTTTTATTGTCTTAAAGCAGAAATCAACATAAAACATAGTACAAGATATATGACACAATGATCTAATATCACCTATCCTTTCCTCAGCCTGCCTTGAAGAAGCATTTTACAAACTAGACTGGGTTATAAAGCACTGTGAAGCAGTGTTTAAATCTACCGGTAAGTGCTATTACTATACATCGAAAGTGACATCTACAACCTACCAACAAAGATGTCAAAAGGATAACATACATGCAATAATGTCATCATTCAAATGATGTGATGTTCTTGCATCACATATCACCTGCTTCGTCTTGCCCATCCCCGGAATAGTCAGCAGTATTCCACTATTGTAAAGTGATAGAAACTTACCAATAGGGTTTCTGTCAAAAAACAGCACTGGAGTTCTCAAAACCGACTGAAACATTTTGTTATGTAAAGTCCGAGCTGCGTTAACCAAAATGTGAAACATAAGTAGGCTCCTCAGTATACTGAAAAGTATCGTAGCCACAGTTAAACCTGTATTTAAATGAAGGGCAGCATTACATAATGTAATCTATCAACTTCAAGAATCTATTGAATTTTTAAAAAATGTGCGTCATGATAGTAGTTCGATAATAATTTGTTTAACATTAAATACTGTTCATTTAACAAACCTTCTGGGAGAAGAAAAATAGTAATTCTTCCCAAATTTCCTACACATTATTTGCCTCTAGCTAGGTAACTCAGGTGCATGTTGACAAAACAAGTAGTGCAAATAGCTTTTTGTATAAGCCCGTGATGTGAATCATTAGAGTAAATATTTTATTTATTTATTGGATGTATGTGGTACCCATCTTGTCTAGAGGTGGGTCTGGGAAACTTTTCCTTATACTTTTCCCTAAAGAAAGTCCTCTGGCCCAGAACTGCTATTTATCCCTGTTTGATGGTAAGCATACATAAATTAACTAACAGAGGTGCATATCATAAACCTACATTTGACTGACACCCAGTTAACAAAGGTTTCAGCCAAACAATTCAGGCTTGTACGTTTTTCTTTGTTGTTCTTTATTTTTAAATATTTTTAAAAATGTTTTAACAATTTAAATATTTAACAATTGTAAACTGCCCAGAATCACTGGGAATTGGGCAGCATATAAATTTAATAAATTATCATTATATACACAACAATGTGAATTCACAGCCACCAATTCTTTAGCTGATACTGGACTTCATGTGTATTGAATATTATACCGGTAATAATTACTAATATTAGGATTCTATGAGAACTGATCACAGTCCTTTAGTAGAATAGGGTGAACACCCTTCCTGTAGGGCTGTCCTTTCATTTTATTTTTCTCTTTTTTGCATGTGGCGGAGATAACAAGGCCAGTGAGACCCTGAGCAGATAGACCTGTCTGCTGTGGGGCATACTTTGGGGATGGATTTGTAAAGGAGTTAAATGAGTCTATTAAAATACAATTTCATGCAATAAATGTCTTGTTTTAGGAAAAAATGTACATTAAAAATTGACTTGTCCCAGATTTCAACGAGGTTGCTCTGGAGTTACAAAATTACTACGGGGCTGTCTGTATTCTGCAGAATGCTTATCCCTGACATACACAGTGGTTCCTTAAGAGTCTAATGAAAGGAAAGATGAGCCACGGTGGCACAGTGGTTAGAGTGCAGTACTGTAGGCTACTTCTGCTGACTGCCGGCTGCCTGCAATTTGACAGTTCAAATCTCACCAGGCTCAAGGTTGACTCAGCCTTCCATCCTTCCGAGGTGGGTAAAATGAGGACCCAGACTGTTGGGGGCAATATGCTGACTCTGTAAACCATTTAGAGAGGGCTGTAAAGCACTGGGAAGCAATATATAAGTCTAAGTGCTATTGCTGCTAAGTGCTATTGCTGCAAGATCAGAGAGTGTGCACAGCATGAGAGAGGCCACGTAGGTCAGAGAGAATGCACAGAGTTGCACACTAGGGGCTGGGAAGAATATGTGAGGGTGTACCAGCACAATAACATGATAAGGAAATATTGCTAGAACAATGGCCCAATGGAACACAGGTTGTCTAGTAACATTTAAAAGATATAGGAAAATCTCATATTTTAGGATCATGGCATAGATTTTTGCAAACTATAGTGACATTTTAAAGGTTTTTACCTGCATACATTCCTAAATACCAAGGAAGATCCAGACTTTTTGTGATATTTTGCACACTATATTCCATTCTAGTGACATTTAGCATGACTTGCTGGTTTGCCCTGTAGACACACAGAAAGAGGATATTTCAAACAAGTTTGCAAGCACATGAGACCACATTGCTTGGAATACATCTCTGGTCTCTCTCTAAGTTTCAGAAAAGTTGAAACGGCTCACTTGCATGTACATGCATGAAACAACAGTCCTTCTTCAACTGTAGTCTGTAATTTCTGAAATAATAAACCATATGTGGACTTCTGCTGTTATATGTTAAATAACGAAGAGGAAAATCAGTGTGAACATGCCCTGGAAATGAACAGTAAAAATCAGGGTTTGTTCCAAATAATGTTGCAATTTAATAAAAACATTTGTGTTACTTTCAACAAATAACTATGTACGGTAGCAGCATAGAGTATAAAAATATAATACAATTAACACCAACGATGTTTTTTTAAAAAAACAGTAGAGTTTAAAAACATTTAGAATTTAAAATGCTAAAATATTTAATTCTGTTCCAATCTGGGATCTAAAAGTTTTTCAAACAAATGCCAAGGCTCTTCTTTACTTGGACCGTTTCAAAGCCGGGACGCCCCATGATGGATTAGAACGCATGGCCTCTATGAACAAAATTTGTGAATGTAATATTTTATAAACTGCATAATCACTCACCGTAAATTCATTTAATTGAATCAATAACATATAGCCAAAAAGAAATCAAGGTAAATGTAATCCAATAGTTAAAATATGTATGTTAAAAGGATACAAAAATCTTTAAAGATTTTATACTGGTACAGTGTTGCATTTGTCACCAACAATTTCATTTACTGAATTTTCTCTTACAGATTCTGTATTCTGCTTTGTTTTGCTGCTTGAAATGTATTTTTTTAAACTTTGAATGTGTACTTTATTTCATACAATATTTCAAAAAACTGTCTATTGCATATGATACATTTTTAAATCCTGAGTTAAAAATTGTCTTCCATTAAAACCTCTCTCGATTTATTAAGAATAATAAAGCTATATCTATTGAAATGGAAGAAGTAAGGATTTTCAAAAGTGTAAATTACACACTAGGAAAATCATAGCTAGTAAAAGGATAGCTTCTGCTTTATTTAACAGTAAATGGAATAAATACAAAACCACAGAGTGGCTTTTTATTATCAGATAAACTTGTTGATACAGTTCAATACTGACTGCTCTGCCAGAAGTCTCATGCAGTCATTAAATGCTGTGAAAAATCATGGTTTATCCGGATGATCTCACAGAATTCATCCAAGAAGTGGATTTCTGGCTCTCCTAATTGTTATTTTGTACAATGCTTTTTTATTTTATACTAATGAGCTGCACATTTTTAGATTTTTGAGAGGGAGAGACTTTTGCAATATTTTTAATGGAAGGTGGTAAAAACACAATGCACAAAATAAAATGAAATAATGGTTTTGGGGTGCGGTAAAGCGAAAGGGTGACTGCATTTTTCCATAAATTCAAAGTATGCTTACCAAAAATACCATGAACTAACATGAAGAACTGCTATATGGATTCCCAAAGAATAAAAAGATTTTTGTCCTGTTTTTGAAAGGAATAGGGATCAAAAGTCCTGATTTATTCATTTGCCGCATTCTTAAAAGTGATCATTTACATGATTTATATAGAAACAATCACTCACCAGTAAGAAAGCCACCAATCCTGAAGTACATAAGTAACCTAAAACAATTAAAACAATTCTTTTAGAATTTATTTTTGATTAGTTAATGCCTGATGGTTTAAACTCAAAACATGTTTCAAGGATTATAAACTATCCTTGAGCCTTTTCTTTTTAGATGTACATACCATTCAAAAAATAAATACATGCATGTACCTACTTGTATGCAAACATTTTAGATTCTTCTAGTCAGCCTGTATTTTTTAAATAAATGAACAGAAGCAATTGTTCATGGTGTGAAGTTAACCATAACACTCAAAGTTGCTTTTTAAAAGGCAATTGGATTTTGTTTTTGCTTGAAGTTGTTTCACTTGTCATCCAAGAAGCTCTTTCAGTTCTGAAGAGAAGAGAACTGAAGA
>JANHGC010003016.1:5532-15728 GCA_027560395.1 Boaedon fuliginosus | reverse complement strand
GAAGAGAACTGAAGAAGCTTCTTGGATGAGAAGCGAAACAACTTCAAGCAAAAACAAAGGAAGTCCAGTTGCCTTTTGAAAAAGCACCTTTGGAATAACCAAGACCCAGATGATTGAGAATCTCCAGACATACATATTTTTGTGGCCTTCAGTGTCCCTCTCCCTGTTTTAGATTATTAAACTTAGTATTAAGAATTTTGTAGAGAGATTTTAATATTTCACTATTATAGTTCAGTATTGTGATATCAATGCTAGTTCTGTGCTATTTTTATCTTTCATAAAATTCAATGTTATTATTAAAATATCTTGTGCTAATCTATGACCCAAATAAAGATTTGGACTGATACCTCCAAATCAATCTTGAATAAAAGTAAAGATTTTGGAATGGCTTTGATAGTCCTCACAACTTGAATATTAATGAAGATATTCAGAGAAGTCTCAAACATGCAGTAAAACAGCACAACCTTCTGAAGGGCTTCCAAACTTCTGCTCTTGACACGTTCACTGTTCTTACTCTCAATCTGTGCACAACTACACATAAACAGTATCTGTGCATTCAGATTTGTGGGAAAATGTGGTATTTAACTTTGTGCAATGTTGTATCAGCTTCCATTCATTAGGGATTAATTTAAACATAGAATTTGACCTGGATTGCCTAACATTTTTAATATATTTTAACTCGGGTGTCAAACTCAAGGCCCAGGAGCCAGAGCCGGCCCGGGGGGGGGTGCTTCGACCTGGTCTGCGGGGCAGCCCTGGAAACAGCAAAGGACCAGACCGCGGTCCTCCCGAGCTCCATTTTCACTGGCAGAGGGTTGCAGGAGGCTATCGCAGCCAAAAACGGAGCTCGGGATCCCATTTTCACTGGCAGAGCACTCGGGCCGCCACAGGCCCCCTAACATGAGTGACATTAAGCTGGCCATGCCCACCCTGGCCACACACACCCTCCACCCCTGCAAGGTCTTAAACAACCCTGATGCAGCCCTCAATGAAATTGAGTTTGACACCCCTGCTTTAACTGCATATGCTAGAAATGCACCAAAAAGCATTCCAGATTCTCAGATATCCTTGACTGTCAACTTCATTTTATTTTCACTTCAGCTCCACTCAGAATGTTCTGGATAATCTTTGTTTTTTTCAAGCAGACTAGCCATCTTCTTTTTTATGAATTAAAAATTAGCAGGATCCCACTATCTTTCCTTCAATATAGGTCAGGAGCCAAGAAACTTCCCTACTCATAGCAGCTTTTAAAAGAAAATGATTATCTCCTTCTATTTTAATCCCATACACTAATGTAACGCCTTAAAGAGATTGCTCCTTGCCATGTATCTTACTCAAGAATAGAAGATTAGTTGATAATCCTCACAATTCTCAGAATCCAGGCCCAACATTTTCTTAGCAACATTGCGTCACTCACTGTGGTTGGGACTATTCCTTTCTCCAAACAGAATTAAGCTTTTTCAAGCTTCCTCTTTCAGCTAGTGGTAGGAGTAGTACAAACAGAAAATATAAGCTAAGTAACAGTAAGCCAAGCTAAGCATCTTATCTGCAATCTTACACCACAATAACTGAAAGTTACTGTACCTCATCAACTATGACTACATGGTAGATTGGACACATCAGTTACATATTGTAGGAGTTGTGACATCCAAATAAAGAAAACTCAAGAATGCCTAGTAAAAAATTCTCAGTTTGCCATGAAGCAGTTATAAGCACTATCTAAAAACTAAAATGGAATAAATTCTAAAGCAGAGGTTCTCAATAGTATATTATAGAGGGGAAGCAGAAGTAGTTATGGTGGGACTCCAGGTTGGCACCTTGAAAAGTAATGCTGCCAAGAAAATATTGGTTTTTTTTCACTATTGTAGTGCAAGCATGGTAATACAATTCCCTGAATTTAGTTACATATGACTAAGTTTACTCATTATTCTTTTTAATTTCACTGAATTATTTCCAGGTCTGTGGAAGAGACTGACTGAAGTTGTGGATTGACTAAATCAATAGCTTTAACCACTCAATATCTCACAAAGTTACCAAGACCTGGAATGGAACAGAAAGCCACTAAGTCAAAACTCATACCCCTAATATCTTACTACTATCCAGAAGTAAACAATTCATAATATTTAAACATTAATTTATGCTAACTACATATATTTTAAAAGGTATTTCCCTATAAACAGAAATTTCTACTGCAATGTTTTAAAGACTAATTTCAGTAAACGTTTTTCTTTTTATAATTGAATAAATATTGTATGGAATGTTTTTTTTGAAATTCTGTGCGAAAAGGAACAGATAAATCACTGCTCCATCCTTACAGAAAATGAATCCCAAACTCATTTGCAATCTGACCACTTTATTTCAAAGAGGAAAATATCTCTTTTATGCATTAAATCTTGTTATTTCACTTCATACATACAGAATAAGAAAATGTACGTGCTAAACTATTAAAAACAATTATTACTAACATTTTCCTTTTTGATGCCTAAAAAGCTTACCTGTGCCAAAATATTGAGGACTAAAAGTATAAAAATTACAAAATAATTTGCACCAGCAGAAAAGTACTTCTTATAAATGGCAACGCCAATTTTTCCTTCAGATCGACTTTCTTCTGGCAGTGCGGTTAGGAGTGGTCCCACCTACAATACAATGGAAGTGAAAATTAAGGAAAAGGATTTTGTTAAGACTAATGTCTACAAAAAATATCTTTCTAAAACAGACTTTCTAATTCTTTAGTCACCTTCCCCAATTGAGGAAATAATGTATCTGGGTTAATTAAAAAGATCAACATTTGATGTTAGCTATTCATTACATAATTTAAGCTGATTCTTTTACATTATTTTTTATTATTATTATTTTGATTAGGTTAACAAAATACCACATATTTAATGCCTATTACAAATCATTTATGCATATTTTCATATTACACTGCAACTATGCATAAATTGCATATTATTCATGCATATTTGCATATTAAAAATTCTGTGCTAGAATGTTAAATTTGATATTGTAGTTCAGAAGATGTTCTGCTTATTATAAAAGGAAAGGACAACTCGCCCATACTTTCCATTCATTCTTCTCAATCTTTAATGTGAAGTAGTTAAATGCCTGAAATTAAAACGTATACTCAGAGTATAAATGTTCTTTGCTATTTGTGCCAAAATGTGCAAGTTTAAGTATCATACTCCACAGCAAAAATGTTTATGCCAATGGAAAATGTACACAAGACTATGGAATATGATACTTAAACTTGCACATTTTGGCATAAATAAGCAACAGTTTCTTATCCTACAAATAAAAACACTGTTCAACCTTCAGACTGTGTTATACTTGTGTCATTTACTCACAGCTGGTGATCCAGCAGTTCCATCTTTCTGTGACTGAACCGAAGACTCCATCGACCACAGGGAAGATTCAGAAAATGTACGAATCCTAGTCAACTGGTGGCTGGGTGTTCCTGGAGATGATGGTTGATCATCCTCCTCCTCTTTTTTCAAAAGGGAAGCAAAATCTATTCCAGATTTAAGGAAGTCTGAGAAAGTACCTTTCCCTACCTCCTTACCCTAGAAAGAAAATGCATAGAGACTATAATGTGCAGAATGGTTCTAAAATACCCAACTATACTAGTAATTGTTTCGGATAACTGTCAGCTGCAATCCAGGCTCCACTTCCACCAAAAAGAAGGAAGAATCTTTTAGTAAATGTCCTCCTTTCTCTGTGACCATTTATGCTTCCCAGCAACCTGTTTTAAATGATTAGGATACATTTCAAGGAAGTATGGGATCTACAGAGAGATGGATGAATAAACCAAAGTTATCCCTCCTGCTGACACTGAGATTTCATCAGTTACACCTCTATTCTAGCCACTTGTCTTTCATGGGCAGGAGGCACCCTTCAGTGGATGGATGTTAAAATATGGGTCCAAATATTTTACTACTAATTATTAATAACAGAGTACCTTAGACATTTTGTACCAAAAGTATCATATTCCTTAACATTTAATTAAGTCATCAGTGTATTATATTTTCCCAGGTTCCCCTGATTGTAATGAATTATCGTTTATTTCTTCAATTTTTTGTTAAAGTTATATCCTGTCTTTCATGCAGAAGCTTCAGATGAAGTATATACTGTTCTCTCTCCTTTATTTCCCCTCATAGCATTATTTCTGCCAACCAAGTGAGAGAGTGGCTCACCCAAGCAGCTTCTGTAGTTAAGAGGAAACTGAACCTGGAGATCTCTGGTGCCAGAAACGTATTAACTACTACACAATACTGGCTCTCTCAATTAAGTGAGCAATTGTCTAAGTAAAAGTCCAGACTGAAAATCAAAAACATGATTTGTCATTCCAGGAATGAGAAATACAGCAATCACACATACATTCCCTTGATATTTTTCTCCTTCTCTAGAACACTGATGATGAGATGGAAATGTATTTTCTGGTTTTAATTAACCAACCGTACCTCCATGTTGTTTCCTTAACAATACTATAGAAGTGGCTCAACTGTTGCTTTCTTCCAGAACATTTCTTCAACTTCCCAGTCTAGTCTACTGCCTTTGCTTAGCTTTTTTGAGATCAAGCCTGTTTGGCTAGACGTTGTGAACCTGAGTTCTTTGTATCATCTTAATTTTAGAACATCTTAGTTATATATTTCATAACCATGGTTTTGAAGCAAACATTTCAACAAATCATAGTTAAAAATTTATCACATTTTAGAGTCTGGATGCAACTATAACTGGCAATTACAGAAATAAAACAAGAAATAAAATTTTCAGCACCTTCTCTGGCTATGTTTTAAGCAGAAAGAAGAAAAGGAGTAATCTTTTTTAATAAGCAAGGGTTTATCCTGATGCCCAAAACAACTGATCAAATTATTCTCATTAAGGTAGCAAGAAAAATAGATGTCCTATCAGTTACTATTAACTTCCTGACTTTCCCCCCCCCCCAAATGACATTTAATACAAGCCAGTTGGAAAATGCTAATAACATAATAGAAAATCACTATCCTACTTGTCAATCCTCCCAACTAACAAATTTCTTCTCCACAATCATTTTCTGAATAATAGTTGGAGAGAAATATAACAATCTATTTTTAATTTTTTTTAAAAAGAAGAAAGAAAGATTTTATGTTCAGTAAGCCAGAATTAAAGCTAGGATTCAAAATTAGGTGAATCTAAAGCTAACTTGGACTGAGTTTGTGATCTAAAACATACAGTATATGAAGTGTAAACTTTGTTATTCATTCTGTTCCATTTTCTCCATAAAGATAGCCCCAGTGTAGTTTTAGTACATTCAACATTTGTTCATCTGTGCAATATATTAATTTAGGGGGGGAAATAAAGGCAGGTGAGAAGCCTGCCAGAGAAAGTTTGGGGGACTTCTCCAAACTAAAATATTTGTTTATGTAATAATCTAATTTTATTTTATTTTAATTTATTGATAATAATTTCTATTTCATTAAAAACTAGGTTTCTAAATGTGTTAATTTTTCATAGTAAATTTTATGGGTGACTTGGGAATTGTATCATTTTGGAAATCTGAAAGCTTCATGCCATCCTAACCACATGTGTAGAGTAGGTTTTTTCAGTGGGTCTCCCCTTCGTAGATGGGATACCACACCATAAACCATTGTATAATAAAAGTAAATTTCATACGTTAGAAATGTGGTAAATAAAAGTCATGGGTCAACGTATATGCGATAGCCCAATTTTAGGATGACTTTTTTTTAGGAAATTCCATAGTTATAATATTGTCCTCATTTAATTACCAAATTATTTATAGATCAGAACACCTCATTGAAAAATAAAGTGTCAACAGGGCATGTGTTAATGGTAGCAAAGTTGATAGTTATTAGATATTGGTAACAGATGAATAATTTGTTATTTTTTTGGAAAGGTGGCAAAGTTTTGATTAGCAAGAATAATTTTATAAAATTATAAAAAATAATTATTACAAATCTTGTAAGCAAATTAGAAATACATAATATCCTTTCTTACATCTGGTTTGTATAAGGATATATGGAACAATTAAAATTTTTTAATTGGCGTTTATTCTAAGATAATTATAACAAACAGGATATTTTTCTTAGTTTATTTACTTGATTTCTTTCACAGGTTTTTATACTGCTTCAGTCAATACAAATATAAATGGCACACTGTAAAGCAACATAACAATATTTTATTTATTAGTGACACTAGAACAGAAGAAGAGGGGAGATATTAGATTGTGTCTGTTCGATCTTTATTGACTTTATTTGCATTTTTATTCAGTCTAGATTCAAGGTGCCTATATCTATTTTCCTGAAACTGAAGAGATTTTAGAATTGAATGTTTTATATACTTACAAATTTCAGCTTTAAAATTTTATATTTGCAGTTGTAAAGTCAAAATAGAGACCATATTTTTCCCATGCTAGTTAACAGGAAGTTCAGATCTCACTTCAGCTGTGCCTCTGAAGATGGACCATGCTGGTCCATCTAGGACCTTCAGTCTAGGTCAGGGCTGTCAAACTCATGGGCCAGATGCGTCACACGCTGGCCACGCCCATACCCAGTTTAGCGAAGGGGGGGAAGTCACAATACGTCACATGAAACTGTTGTGACAACACAAGTTTTGACATCCCTGGCCTAGGTTCACTTGGTCAATTCTTTGACACACTGCCTCCTTTTGAAATGTAGCTCTTGAGACTCAAAAATCAAAGTCCACTTGAAACACGGTTCTGCTCCTTGTCTAATCTAAACAAGTGCACAGTATTGTATGTATGACATACAAGCAAAATGATCAATGGGAAACTGAAGCCCCAAGAATACTAAATTAACTCATTTGAAAACTGTGGCTTAACACCTTCAACAGATAAATTTTACACTATCTTCTTTTAATTTTTAGTTAGGGGTTTAAAAAGTCCTGACCTATCATTCAAAAATAGCATTTTATTTATTTTATTTTTATTTTATTTTATTAAATTTGTAGGCCGCCCAATCCCATAGGATTCAGGGCGGCATTTTAATTTATTTAGTTCTGTAAAATAAATGTATAGTTTTGTACAACAAGTAGACACATTACTTGTAACACTGCAAGGTTGACCATGCTATTCTGCTTATTTATAATTCTTCAACTTTAAATGTTAAGAATATGGAAAGCAAACTAAAACACTGCCAACCCTCCGAAGATTATTTTTATTTTCACCAACCTCTTTTAAAATTAAGATCTGGCTTGCAGCTCGTAAATATTGCAACTGATGAGTCACTAAAATGCACACTTTTTTATGCAAAGTCTGACAAATACACCTGCAAAAGAAATGAAACTGAATGAAATGCTGACTTCTTAAAAACAGTAGAGCAAGTTGCTTTAAAAATAATTTGTAAAGCATTTTACTGGACAGGGTATGGGATATTCTTGCTATATCCTGTTCCTTAAACCACAGAGGAAAAGAGTGGATGATTACTAGCTCCAGGCAGCAGATCTGTCTAGAATGTTCTCTTGAGGTCATGCATGAGTCTGAAGCGCTGCTTCCTGAAACAATCTCACAAGGTTTCCATAGGATACAATTGCTTACTTTCTTTGAAGGAAGTGCTTCATTCACACTGTCACAACTGTAGTGGTCTCTAATATTCCATCTTACGTTTTTTAGATTTCAGCAGTATTTATATATACTTCAGTGTACATTTGCAATGGAAACTTATACTATAAGTATATAACAAACTTACGTATATATAACAAATGTATACAAACATGATGTCCATGAGGGAGTTTAACTGTACCAATTTGCCTGAAAAGATACATCTGCATACTGGATCATAGTGGAAACTTCTTATGGCCACAGGAACATCTGACTCAAATCGAAATATACTGTATGATTGACGGCATCACTCTGAGATATTATATTACACAACGCTAATTTTAGTGTCTCTCGGCACAAGGTAGCATTTAGACCCTGAATAAAAATTAATAGCTGAATATTTATAGGCATTAAATTAAATTTTGCTATAAAAACTTGTTTTAAAGTGTAATAAAATAATAAAAATGTCACATTAATCCCTGAAAAACTGAACACACATACTCTACATACTGAATTAAAGCCTGGTTTTTCAACGTTACAAGATAACAGGTATTTTAAAAATAAGAAAGACACAAGTATGGTACAAAACGGTATCATATCTATTACAGCAAATTCTAAGCATGGGGACATTTATGCATGAAGCTTTCTCTTCAATTACTACCAACTTACTTTGCTTCTGAAAAAAATCAAGAATGTGGCCCTAAATCCAGCAACCATAACATGTTATACAAATGATATAACTCAGTTTACAA
Source organism: Boaedon fuliginosus (assembly GCA_027560395.1). Taxonomy (NCBI): domain Eukaryota; kingdom Metazoa; phylum Chordata; class Lepidosauria; order Squamata; family Lamprophiidae; genus Boaedon; species Boaedon fuliginosus. The sequence continues at coordinate 7,424 of JANHGC010003016.1, read as the reverse complement.
AGAGCTAAATAAAAACAATTAATTTCATAATTGCTCCCCTTCCCTGGCACTGATATAATACATTTTTCTCGTAAATGGTCTTGAAGCTACAATAGTTGAGAATCTTCCTCTTCTTAGCATTATGCCTACACAGCAGGGTCTGCTTGTCAGCAAAGCCATCTCCATTTGATTCCATCCAGAGCTTCTTCAGGGCTGATGCCCATGCGTTGCATGTCCTCCTTATTGTGTTCCAACAATAGTTGGAAATATAAAATTTAATAATAAACACAATTTATGGTGAAAGAGACCAAGAGACAGTAAAACCAGAAATTTGGGGTTATTTTCAAGATAATATAATTTTACCTAACTTATCTAACCATTCATATTTGATCATTTTCCAGAATTGGATGGTTTCAATAGCGGAAATCTAATTAAAAAGTAATCACTGCTCACAAAGTACTCTGAATCATGCCACCAGAACAACTATTGTTGCAACTGTTAGTTCATAGCATACACATCTTCTCAATGATAATTTTCAGTCCTATGTAAAAAAAAGATTAATTTATAAACCTATGTCTCAAACATGGAATGACCCACAGAAGTAGGCTGCCTTGAGTTCCCCTTGACCGAGGAAGAGAGGCAGGGTATAAATCTAATAAATAAATAAATAAATAAATAAATAAATAAATAAATAAATAAATAAATAAATAAATAAATAAATAAATAAATGTGCAATATATATATTATTCCTACAAAATACATCCACACAAATCTTGTTTGGGTAGAGACAATTGAACAGAAACTATATGGCAAGATTATGTTGGGAGATCCCCTTCTGGGCTCACAGCCTAGTGCGCCTTCTCATTTCTAATGGCCACTAGAGCCAACAGATATAGGCAACAATACTGTGGGGCAGTGGTTCTCAACCTTAGGACCACGGACCCCTGGGGGGGTGCGATGTCATCACATGGGGTCCACAAAAGCCTAAAGAAATGTTCTGATTTAAATCTTGAGTTAAGTCTTGGGGGTCCATGTACAAAAAGGATATATAAAGAGGGTCCATGCTGCAGAAAAGGTTAAGAACCACTTTTGTAGAGGTTTCCTTCCTTGGACAATTTCTCTATTACTTTCATTTCAAGAGCCTCGGTGGCACAGTGGTTAAATGCAGCACTGCAGTTTCTGCTGACTTGTTCAGCAGGTTGGGTAAAATGAGGACCCAAAATTGTTGGGGGCAATAGGCTGACTCTGTAAACTGCTTAGAGAGGGCTGTAAAGCACTGTAAAGCGGTTTATAAGTCTAAATGCTATTGTTATTGCTACTTTGATATAGTATAAACAAAAGGTAGGTTGCCCACAGAGAAATGAATTCTGGAAACAGAGACCAACAGCATTTAATTGCCATGGCACATTGAAAAGGCAAATAAACTGCAGTAGTTACATCCGTCCTGTACCTATTATGGCCTGCCTAGCAGTATGTCTAGCTGCTGGTAAGGTATTAAAATAAATTCATTTTTAAGCTTAGGCCGGCAGCAGTTTGACATTTAAATCTTGAGTTAAGTCTTGGGGGTGAAAAGGTTAACTTTAATTTTAAGTTTATGCTGCACAGAAAACTCACAGTTTGCCTCTGGTTTACTTTTATTAATAAGTATATATACAGGTAGTCCTCAACTTACGACCACAGTTTTGAGTCCAAAATTTCTGTTGGTAAGTGAAACATTTGTTTTTGTTTTTTTTAAATAATTTTTTATTTTTCAAAAAAAAGAAAACAGTTATAAAGAGACAAACAAAAAAAAGGATGTACATATATACACATATAAATAAGTATTTCTTTCCAGTGTTGGTGATACATCATGTATTAGTCTTAAATCCAAGCAGCTAGCTATCATATCTACTATCGTTCTTCTAACTATTTCT
>JANHGC010003015.1:14139-29583 GCA_027560395.1 Boaedon fuliginosus | reverse complement strand
CTCTTTCATGCTAAGGGGGATTAAAATTCCCCTTGCACATGGAAAAAGGTGCATTTTCCCCTTGTTTCTGATGGGGCTCATATCTTTTGATAAATGACTTTTCTCACTGCATAACTGAAATCAGAAAACTATAGAAAATCAAGCTTTCTTCTCAAATTGATTAACCAGTTACACAAAAGATGAGGAAGTTCTCTTGGGATATCTTCTACATGCACACTTGTAAAGAGGTTAATTTCTTTCATTATACGAAGTAAGCCAAGCAGCCAAATCTTTCATTAAAATATAGAGTATTCAGAGTTAAGATGAAGAACAGTTAGCAGTTAACTATAAGTAGTCCTTGACTTACAACACAATTGGGATTGGAATCTTGGTCATTGAGCAAAGTGGTTGTTAGTCAAGTTGCCCTTGTGACTGCTTTACTCAACGACTGCAATCCCGGCACTTCTGATTGTGATCAAGCAATCTCTCGATTGTTAAGTGCACCCAGTGAAGAGACCTGTCTGACATATTCTGCTCCTCCCGGGTGTTCAGAACTGTTCCAGTGGGCTGCAGGAATGAAGCTTGGCTTGTCAGGATCTTAGCTGTTCTTCATCTTGCCAAAGGAGTTCTGCTCCCCTTGGCAGCTATCTCTTTCAGACAGCTCCCCCAGAGATGAGGGGGAGTTTTCTCAGCAGGCAGCAGCTGCTTGCAACCTTCCTTCCTTGCTTGCTTCCCCATTGACTTTCTGGGAAAGCTGGCAGAGAAAATTGCAAATGACAATCTCACAATTTCAGGGCATTTGGCAGCCACTTATAAAATGCAAAGAGGTTGCCAAGCACCCAGATTGTGATCATGTGACCACATGGGGGCAACTTTACAGGCCATAAAGCACCCTTTCCAAGGCCATCCTAACCTTGAATGGTCATTAAACAGCCAATCATAAATTGAGGACTACTGTATCACTACTAGCTCCTATTACTAATAAATATTACATACTGGCCTCTGCAAAATCCTTTCCACAAGGTCTTTGAATTAACATATAAATAACATTGAAGAAAGGGACAGTAGAGGAAGAGATAAACAAGGGTTGACTATACTATTGTTTCAAAAATACAAACTTGGCTATAGACTAAATATGAATGGGTCATGGGAACTGCAAGGGTTGAAATTCCAGGTTTGTTAATCAACAGCGTTTAATAATATGGTTATGGTTATTATTGTTTTCGCCGTATCTTGTATACCATCTCCTTGAAAATTATAATAAACAAATGCTACTTCTTGTGTGAAATATTCAAATCCACATAAACTTTACACATTTAACTTCCATTGTGGAAAGATTGAAGTGTCTTAAAAATGTGTTGTACAGTATCTACCTCAGCTCTTCGAGATAAAACGGGTCAGGAAAAAGACTCTGCAGGTCTGACCAGAAGTATATTTCATTGATATATGCTATAGTAACAGAATTTTGAAAGCCTGGTTATGTTTTTTGTTCCCCCTCCAGTGAATTAGACAGGAGCCAGTGTGAGCTTCTTTCTCACACTTTATCCATTTCATAGACCCAAAGCATGCTTTCATGTTTGTAACCTTTTCTGCGTAGTCTCTCCAAGGTCATCCCGGTATCTCTCTCTAGAGTTTACTTAAATGTGCTTATGAATGTGTGAGACACAGTACACACAAACACATACAGAGAGAGAGAGAACATAATATCTAGCTTATCTATAAGCCACCCAAATTAAAATACTAAAACAGAACCCAAACTGGGATTGGGCATTCAAGAATATTAAAACAAATGGTTCAGGAGTATTGCACCAATTGCTTATGACGATTATGAAAACTGGCCAAGTGTGTCCATGTACCACATGAACGTACATTTACAGTGGTGCATAAAAATTCTAATTCGCACAAAAGGATGCTGCCTCAGCTGCCTCAGCTTCTGAAACTGATCCCCAATGAGTGTCTACAATTTTATAATTTGGGGGAATGATAAATCCAGAGCTCACATGGAAGTGATTAAAAAAAATAATCAGAGACGCTTTGGCCAGATCTAGGGAAGTATCTTTAAACCGAGTCAGATTATTGCTCCATCAAGTCAGTACTTCCAACATTTAGTAACGGCAATTACTTCTCTTTCAGTTCTATCTTGGAATGCCATGAGTTGCAACTAGGTCAGTCTGAATGTGAAGCACATGGCCTATCACTCAGCTTTGACTTTGGGGTGGGGTGGGGAATAGAGATAGGTATCATTAGAAGCAGGGATGGGTTTCAGCTGGTTTGGGCAAACCAGATGTTAATTTGACTTCTGGTTTGCCGAACCAGTATTTAGAATGACCGGCTGGCCCCACCTATACACCCCTCCCAGGAGTCTCCATGCAGATGCCATTAAGTGTAGGGCATGCACAGAGGCTGGGGGAGGCCGTTTACGCCCACCCCAGGCTCCAGGGAAGCCCCTGGAACCTTGGGAGGGCGAAAACCGGGCCTCCCAAAATTTGTGGAAGGGCCGAAACAGGCCTATTTCCGGCCTCCGGCGGGACAGGAGAGGCCATTTTCACCCTCTCCAGGCTCTAGGGAAGCCCCTGGAACCTGGGGAGGGCAAAAATGCCCGTGCCGTGGTACCGCAGGCTGACTAGGCCATGCCCACCATGGCCACACCGACCTAGCAACCGGGAAAAGAACTGATTGCTGGGATTTTTGAAATCTACCCCTGATTAGAAGGCACTCTTTTTCTCTTAAGGATCTGATGGTAAGTTTTAAATGGAAAATAATTCACACACAGGACAAGGACCATCAGGGAATAGCAAAGAAGAAAGTCTTGAGCAACACCAAAAAAGACCGTGGGAAACAAGAGCTGAGAAATGGTGGAGCTGGGAAAGGGAGTGATGGCTGGCAGCTAAAATGGCTTCACATGACTAATACGGATGGACTCCACACCAAAAAAAAAAAAAGTTAATGACCTTAAAATGGATTAGGCACTGCAGAATGAATTAATTACTTCATTAATGGTACGAAGTCCACAAAGCATTTGGAGGATCAAGTGCTGAAGAGGACAGAGTGTGGGATCCTTAATTGCATTGAACTTGACAGTAGGAAGAAGATCAAAAGGATTACCTGTCAAAGGAAAGATCAGCTAGATCAAGTAAAGCTGCTAATTCATCAGAGAAATATTGTCACTGATACTCTATAAGCCCTTTCTTAACTTTAGACTTAGTAAGAGGAAACAAGGGTACAATTAGAATAGAACATCCACATTTATTTATATTTTTATTTATCCAGTCATTCAATTTCTATAGCTGCCCATCTCGATCAATGGACAGCTTACAATTCTAAAAGTATAAAAACAATTAAAAGTGTTTTTTTATAGTAAAAAGCAATAAAAACATCCCATAAAATATGCACAACAGCTGAGGTACTTGGCCAGTTAACAGTAAAGCCAAGTTAACATATTTACTGCCCCAGGCTTGGATATAAAGCCAAGCTTTTAAAGCTTTATGAAAGGGCTGGGGCCATTCTCTGAGGGGAGGATGTACCACAGAGCAGGACTACTGCAGAAAAGGCCTGTATTCTAGTCCCCTCCAACTGACACTTTGGCTGATGGGATTTGCACCATGCCCAATCTGCTAGACTGAATTGAATGGGTAGAGATTCTTGGAAAAAGGTAGTGCCTCAAATAATCTAACCCAAGCCAAGCTTTAAAAGTGATAACCTGAACTGCACCTGGAAACATACCAGAAACCAATGCAGCTCACACAGTAGTAATGTTACGTGTGTCCTATATTTGGCATCATTTACTACCTGAGCATCTTATTCTGCACCAGCTGAAGTTTCCAAATGCTCTTCAGGGGCAGCCCCGTGTACAGCACACTGCAGTAGTCTAAATGAAAGGTTAAAAGGGCACTGGCAACAGTGAACAGGGCCTCCCCGTCCAGAAATGGACGCAACTGATACATGCTCTGAAGATGTGCAAAGGCTCTCCTACCCATAGCTGCCATCTGCTTTTTGAGCAGGAGCTTTGAGTCTAGAAGGACCCTCCAAGACCGCACACCAGGTCTGACTGGGTTAGTCAGAACCACCCAGAACCAAAGACGGATGTACTTTGGAGGGTCCACCCACAGCCACTTAGTTCTGCTAGAGTTGAGTCAGACAGGGTAAACTTGTATAATAATCGGTATTTATATCCATGTTTAGACTTTCCTCAAGCGGAAAGCTGGAAGCCAGAAAGAATGCCCCTTTGAAGCAGTGGTTTATCTGGAAAGTAAAGGGAGAACCCAGTCACAATGTTATGTAATGCAATTATAGCTGCTGGAACTTGAACTTGCAAAAAGCAGGAAATGAAACTGCTTTTCCTTTATAAGTAACTAGCCGATAACCCAGAATTGCCCGGGTATTTATTTATTCCAATCCTGTATTAGACAGGAAAAGCCTGTAGTTGGGAGTCACATTGTTGTACTGTCTCTCGCGCAGCGTCACAAGTCTTCTATTCCTCTCCTCATGAGTTTCTTGTCTACGCTGGTGTTTCTTTTCTTTTCCTTTTTTTTTTGCACTTGGCCCATTGCCTGACGTTTCCTTGGAGGACTGAAAGGGAGCCCCCTTGTGGAGTACTGTGAAGCCGTTACCATGGCAAGTCCACTGTGCTATACAGTAGAAGCCATTTTAAGGCACACACACACACCCCAAGGGGTGTTAGGGGTATCTTACCCCCTCAGTATTTGTTTCCAGAGGGTAAGTCATCTGTGTACCAAGTTTGGTTGAAATTGCTCGAGGTGTTCCAGAGTTATGCTGGAACATACACACACATCCGTTTTTATATAGAGAGATAGAAAATAGATAGTAGATAGATGAAGATTTGAATTTTAAAAAAAGGGAAGAGAGAATGTTTGGCATTGTCTCTTTTAATCAAATCCATTGAAGCCTTAAGCAGAATCTATGACAACACGCCCTTTGAAAGCCCCTTTCACCTTCGTAGTAATTTATAGCACACAGATATCACCCACTCTGATCAAGTAAAAAGCCTAGGGACTAGATCTAGCTCAACTATTTCAAATTGGAAATAGCTGCCAAGATTATTATTTTATCTTTCCAGTCTTTGCCTCCATGGAAACTTTCTTCCTAATTGTCTGTGCTCTGCCATGCTGATCCAAGCTTGCTAGCTTCTGTGCTTTATTACTGCAATTTCATTTATGAGCAGCAACTACATATAACCACATAACAAAGTAATTTTCCACCTTGGTCTTAATGACCCTTGCATTTAAATGGTCGTGTATGCAAACTCAGAAGTGAAGCACACAATTAAACACTTTCTTTACCTCAATCTCTTGTCCCACTAGCACGTCATTGTTTACATCTCTAAAAAATATTCCTGTATGTTAGATTTATAAAAAGTCAGTGTTTCTTAATTGTTTTTTTTTCTCTTAGGACCCTTTCCCATTTTTAAAAAATTATAGAGGAGCTCAAAGAGTTTTATATGGGCCATATTTATCAAATATTTACTGTATAAAAATTACAACTGACATATTAGAATATTAAATCTTTCAATAATAATAATAATATTAAACCCAATTGATACTAATGTATTTTTTATGAAACCGCCCTTTTTAAAGGCAAATACAAAATAATGAAAAGGGTGACATTATTTTATTTTTTTGGCAAATATCTTCAATGTCTGACATATAATTTTGATTTGGGGAACCCCTGAGAGGGTCTTGGAGGAACCCTATGAGTCCTCAGATCACACTTAACAAAGTAGCTTAGATAAAAAATATAAACTTTGACCATGTGCAGTTTTTCCATTGTAAATTTATCCGCTATGAAGACTGCAGGAATAAAACCTGCTGATAAACAGGTTTCCTTGGGAATAAACTTTATTTTACTCTACGATAAGCATCATTTTAAAGAAATCTAGAAAGATGAGGATTTGGACAGAGACGGATGCCTACTTGCTCCCCTATTTAAGTAATACTTTTGAAAACAAGAAAAAAAGTGGATGTCCTTGCATGCTGGCCCTGTCTGCTGCTGTCCTATTATCTAAAGTTCCTTAGCAATTACTTTTGGGCTCCATGGAATCTGTTGGAGGGGGCGGGGAGAGAGAAACTGTGCTATCATTAACAACTCTTGAAAACTGATTCTGAAGTCTTATCTAATATTAACTGCCAAAGAGCTTGTAAATATTGCCGCCCTATGCAACTTATTCAATGTCGACTGCACTTGTCCAGCTTCCAAATCACCTTCAGTGGTGAATCTGTGTGAAGTGAGTAGCCTGACCGGCTAATCGTGAGGTCTGTAGGAACAGAAACACTGAAGAACAATCTTCCCGTCACCAATCTATTCAGACAGTGCACAAAGGCACCATGGTTGATGATGCCAAATACCACTAAGAAGTGCAAGGGATTCAGGATGGCTATCCCCTGCCACCAAGTTCCTACCAAAAGTAGGTCAACCACTGATGGGAAAAGTGAATGGAACTTTTGATGAGCTGTAGGCAGCAATGGAACAGTAAGTGTAGAGTAAGTGTGGTACCAAGAATGAAAAAAAAAGTGCTTCTGGAGATCTGCACATGAACCATACAACTGCTCAAGACATGTCTTTAGATACATTCAGCACCTCCTAAATTACTGACCACAAGGGACAGGGCTGTATAGTCAGAAAATCAGGAATTCTGCATTCATTCTTTATCACTGTCTCTGGTTTGGCTAGTTTCAAGGTCTGCCTTCTGCCTTCCATAGAATGAAAACAAAACGCTTCCTCTAACAGAAACTTCTTTTTTTTTTAACTTCAGGTCTGTACATAAAGACAATCTTTTATTACGCAGATAAACTAGTTACCTCTTAAAGCCAGGTCAACAGGATATACTATATACTACTTTGGGCAAATGGGAAAAGCAATAGCTCAGAATCTGACCTTCACAGTGGCCATTTTGAAGCTAGACGGTCCCTACTAATACAGGCTAAAACTTTCACAATGTTTGTGTGTATTTTTTTGTTTACATCTAAATTTTCAGGTTGTTTTTGGTCGAAGTCCTTTCTGTGGCTATTTAATCTACTTATTAGCTTTTGCATTTGTTGCTGTGTTTGCTACTTTTTTCAATCTAAATTGCTTTTTGCAACGTATACAATGATAATCAATGCTTCCCAAGAAACACAACTGGCACCCCACAGGCCAGCTGCGTCATGCGTAGGACACGCCCATTCCAGGTCCGCAAAGGCAAAAAACATTGTGCTATGTCCAGTGACATCACATGATGCAATTGAGTTTAATACCTGTGCTTTAAATGAAGCTCTATTGGGGGGGTGGGGTTGTTCATTAAAATACCCAATTTGGGAAACTCTCATTGCCTATACTATATATATGAAGTTGAAAGTACACGTGATATAAACTGACTGTTATGTTTCACTAGGCCAGGGGTGTCAAACTTGTGTCGCCACAACAGCATCACGTGACATGTTGCAACTTTTTTCCCCTTGGCTAAACTGGGCGTGGTCAGCATATGACACATCCAGCCCACAGGCCACAAATTTGACAGCCCTGCACTATGCAAATAATTAGAATGCATGGCTAAAAATTTCCAAATATTCAAATCTGTTGTTTGGACATTTGAGGCAACAGCATAGAAACACCTTTCTCTTCTAATACAAAAGCAAATCAAAAGAGAAGAACTCTTCTTCAGCATTTGTGAGTAGAGATGAATGTGACAGCTGGGGATTATTTGGCTAAAAACTTCAGACTATCAACCTATTGGCAGAATCCAAATCATTAGATACTAGCAGAACTATCTATGATGGAGCAGAGAGGGAATGGGAAGGCTCCAGGCCATGAAATGGAGCTGACTATCAACAGCTAGGTTTAAAAAAAAAGAGTAACAAACACATTTGAAGTTAATTTAGTTCTTGATAAAAAGCATTTAAATGAGATCCAAGCCATGAAACCCTTAATGGGTCCACAGACACAACCCAACAACAGCCTCTGATGGTACAATATTTGCATAAACTCATCAGGATTGCAAATGTCAGGCTTGCAGCTTAAATCTTGCAAGTGCATTTGGAAAACAGCAGTTCCTTTTGTTTTGTTGATATTGCTGACTTAAAATGAGGCATATTTTGCAAATGATTTCCACCAAGCATATTCTATCTGAATCTGGGAGATCATTTTAAACTCAGTACATTATGAAGAAATACTGCACAAAGGCATATGGCAGTAGAAGATTGAGAAGGGCCTTTGTTAAGAAGCCCGCTTCCCTGTCCATGAGGCCAAATAGAAGTTTCTGTCATCCTTATCAACATAGGATGTTGGATGGATGTTGTTTCTTTAACGATTTCTGTTTTTCCTGACTTTTTCATAAGAAGTTGTGCAAAAAGAGTAGACTGGCAGATGTCTTCCCCACGCTACAGTCCACTATTTCTAAGGCTGAGCACCCAAAGGAACCTTCAAACTTCAGACTGTGTGTTGATGGATGGCCTGCTTCCTACCCCTCAAAATGCAGGAAAGAAAACAGGGTTTTCTTGTGTTTTTTTCAGACTTCCAAATGGAACCAAACAAACGTGGGAGATACCTGAGGAATGCTGCCAGAAATCAGTACAGGGAGAGTGATGCCATTAAAAGCAGCAGTAAGTCCAGAAGAGCTATGCAAAACTGCATGAAAACCTATAAGGACTGGATGTGGCAAATGGAAGGCCACATATACTACAGGATGTAGATCAGGTGTGTCTAATCTTGGCAACTTTAAGACTTGGGGACTTCACCTCCTAGAACAGTGGTGGCAAACCTTTTTGTGTTTGCGTGCCCACCCCCATGTGCATGCACGCGCAAGCCCCCCGTGCACATGCGCACACACTTCCCCCTCCACGCGGCAATCTTCCATCTTCCCAAAAACAGCTGATCAGCACTGCCATGCCAATCATCTGTGCTTCGGAAGAGGGAAGAAAAGGTCAGTATGACACCGGGGCGGGGGTGGGGCTTTTTTCCAGCCCAACTCGCGGGAGGCATGTGCGCATGTGTGCTGGGACGACAAGCACCATAGGTTCACCACCACGGTCCTTGAATTCCCCAGCTAGCCATGCTGGGGAAGTTCACAAGCCTTAAAATTGCCAAGATTGGACACCCATGACTTTGTCAGAGATCAACTAAACAAATAGAAATGTTTCTGCTTTTACACTTCTGCCCATTATGTGTCTTTAGTATTTCAATGCATGTAAGTGAATCAGCAATGGATAGAAACTATAATCCACTTAGTCTAGCTTTCTAAGAAAAATGATGGCTTTAAGAGATGGATGGATGTGGAGCTTTATTTATCAGCACACAGCACCCACCCGGTTATAAACTGCCCTTAATGGAAATGAAAGTATGATAGAGAGGGAAGAAATAAAAGGGCTGGGACTAAGCTCAGTGTTCATGTCTTCCAAGAAAGATTGCCCCCAATGAAAAATGTATTAATGTTACTGGTAATCATTCACTTTACAGAATAAGAAGCCACACTGATTTCCTCAGCCTCCAAGATTAGTAATCATGCAATAATCAAAGCAATTACAATGCAAACAACAAAAATAGTAATCTATATCTATAAAAGAGAGGTGGGGTGCGCATGTTTGTTTGTATGTGCTCTATAAAACTTTCAGTTCTGCACCAATCTACCTCAAACTTGGCAGATAGGTAGAAAAGTGTAGTAAGATCAGCACTGTCGGGGTCTCCAAAGGATAGGTGCCCTTTTTGACCCCTTTTTGGGGGGGCAAAGAAGACAGTAACAAGCAGCAACTCTCTACTGAGCACGTGCAGTTTTCAAACTGATTGAGGCATCATATTCAAACCTCTGAGGCGCCATGTTTTATACATATAAATTCCAGATTTGCCCCAGTGGCGACGGGCCCACAACACACGGAGCAGCCCACCCCGCCAAGTAATGTCGCCTATGGTGTTGGAGGGGGCACGGGGGCGTAAGAAGGCCTGCAAACGGCTGTGGCCCAGTGCCCCTGTCAAGCGCTGGCTGCTTTTCCTCAGAGCTGGCCTGGCCTTGGCCCAGAGAGGGCCTTGGCAGAGCAGAGGTGTGGGTGGGGGTGCCAGGGGCTTCAGAAGGCCCACAAATGCTGTGGCACAAATATACTTCTTTGAAAAAAAAAAACAGAGCAAGGCCAGGTAATCAGCTAGTATCCAATAAAATCCAGCTGAGTTGATTAGCAGTCTTAATTTCATATGCCCTTGATTCTCCTTAAAATTTCAGGTCCCTTTAAATATACTTTCCCTGATCTTTTTCATAAAGAACAATAATTAAGCTTTCTAGAAAGAGAAACAAAATATGCTTTAAAGAAAATACTGAAAATTCCTATAAATAGAAAATTAAGATACAATTCAAATTCCAGAAAAGGAAATGGAAGGTTATATAAATTGGCTCATGCTTTCATAATTATAGATAACCCAGAATTCACATTCAATAGGACAGGGGCAAATCTTTCTGATAATGAATAGCAATGTGGAAAAGAAATTCATAATAAAAATTAATGTACCCAATACCTGTAAAATATCTCTATTGCAAAATTCTTTACCTATTTCCTAGCCACAATACTAGGATTGTATAATCTTTGGATAAACGTCTCTCTGGAAAAAAAGATATCCTGCTTGTTGAATAAAAGAGAAATCAGTATGACTTTCTTGCAAAAAAAACCCCCAATAAGTAATAAGAACATTCTGGCTTCAGTCTTGATTGCCACACTAAATAAGCAGCCTAATAAATTAGCCAAGATGACAAACTGTAGCAAGCAGTCATCCTTTAGAACAGCTAATAAACCAATAAACCCTCTTCGATAGAGGGTTCCTTATCATATAATACAGGGTAAAGATCTCCCCTGAGTTGAGCTTGACAATAATATAGAAATGTTTTTATCTCTTCCAGATTTTTTTTTCGTAATGGTTTTTCAACCAAGTGTTAACCAGGGACACACCTGCTTAGTTTTTATCAAAATAAACCAAGGTCAGTTAAGTGATCACAGCTGTTGCTGGGCTGTATTAAAAGCTGCATTTGAAATTTACCTTTACTGAAGAAAAAAAAACTCATGTAGATTTGGGAGCCTATGCCTGGACAAATGTGAAAACAAAGTTTTGTTATAGAGCAAGATATAAGATTAAACATCATATATTGCCATTATTAAGATCCCTTAATACCTCACAAAATATTAAAAGGAAATTTTATATCTAATGTACATGTGTATCTTTCAGACAGTAACTTCTGAAATTCTTTGCAGCTTCATGCAGCTATTTGTTATCTTTTACTATCACGCCCCCTACTTTCTCCCAAAGTATTCATTTCCCCTTTTCCCCCTTTTTTGCTGCTTCAAAAGTCCTGTCATTATAATCTAAGCACCGTATTTGAATACTGAAAGAGCCCTAATGATAACATAACTATAAATGCTAGAACAGTCATTGCACGTAGGGCTAATTTAACATCTGGTTTTTGATCAGCCCTTTATGGTATTCTTTTTCATTCCTCTCGATGAATAATCTTGAGCTGACTATTCATATTTCAGTTATTCTCCCTTTTCCTGCCCCGACTCTCAACCTCACCAGCACAACCTATCAACTCAATCAGAAAAATAGATCTTCTGCCTGCACTGTTTTATAGCACGGAACGATGAACCTTCATAGAAACCCGGGTGCAGGTCGTGTGAAAAAATAAAAGTGATTTTCTGGGCAACAATTAAGGGGTCAGATGCCCTTCTCCCTTTCTGATTGCTACATTTGCCACTAGAGAAAGAACTTTTTTTTTTTAGATGATGGCTTCTAAACTGATATGAGAACAGTTCTTTAGCCACTCACAGACAGCTTTCACACCTACTGTACATATCTTGTAGTTTAACACCTGGAACGTGCATGCTTTCTCTTGGCTACTTAGCAGCGTTCTATGCAAGTTTCCAAAGCTACTGTGTTCTCACAGCTGTCAGAAAAGATCTCTGCCCAGTGTTGAAACCCCAAAGCAACAAATACAAGACAGAGAAGTTCAGGGCTTGGTTTCCCTGGCAACATTATCTTCCTTCAAAGTACCTCTGTATCTAAGCAACAGAGTCTTCTCCCAAGTCATTGGCAGAATGAATCCACCATTTTATCAGGAACAAAAAGGTACAGAATGAGACACGCAGGCTCGAACCCTTCCTGAAAATTAAAGGGTAAGGGAAAGTCTAAAGAAAGACTTTAAAGCAGAACAAGTTGCTTAAAAGGTGTTTATGCATCCAACAGGTTGGATGAAGCACCTTTGCTTTTGCAATACCTTGGTGTGGTATGGGCTGATGAAGGATCTTGAAAATGGAAACAAAATACCCTTCAAATCCCAGTCACTTGCTCATTAAGCTGCTGGCTTAACTCTGGTCTTTAAACTGGATTTCTGCAGTAAGCCAATTCTAGGGATCATTGCTTCCAAGAATAATCCTTAGAACATCATTCCATGTTAGCTTAAGCCTTCACTCTTGGCCTTTTGTCAAGACTTTTGGTTTGAAACTACCCATTCTGTGACAGTCCTTTTTCTCAATAGTACAGTATATAACAGTGATGGCAAACCTTTTTGAGGCTGCGTGCCGAAAGTGTGTGGACTTGTGCGCGCATGCATAGCTACATGCCCCTGCACACCCCTCCATGCACGCAAGGCCCCCCGATCCATTTTACTGTGTTTTGAAGCACAGCTGAGCAGCGTGAACAGCTGTGTTGCAGCTCTGGGGGTCACATGCACACACAACCCCCCGTGGTCCCCCCACCCCTGCAGGCATGCACATGCGACCCCCAGAACTGGTAAAATGGATCACCATAGAGCAGGGGCAGGTGGGCAGGCCCACTTGAAACCCTCACACGTGCCTAGAGGGATGGCTCCGCATGCCAACACTGGTATATAATCTACACAGGCTTGTACTCAATATACAAAAACAAGGGCATCATTCTACCTCATGAACTCTCCTCACTAGTACTTCTAGGACAGTGATGTCTAATTTCGGCACTGAGTGCCCAAAACACGTGTACATGTGCAAACACCCCACCCAACCAATTTGCTGCATGCCAAACACGTACTACATGCACATGTACCTTCGCAGGCAACAAATAGCTGAGGGGCGGCAATTCACGCTGCTGCGCCAATCAGCTGTGCTTCGGAAGAGAAAACAAAAGGCAAGTATAGTGCAGGGGCAAGTGGGAGGACCCATTTCATGACAAAACTGGCGGGAGGCGTGCGCACATATGCAGTGGGGCGACAGCTTAAGTGCCCAAAGAGAGGGGTATGAGTGCCACCTCGAGCAAGCATGGCATAGGTTTGCCACCATGGTTCTAGGAGTTTTGAGAATAGAAATTTAAAGTTAAACCTAACTTGTCTTTTCTGCAGAAGAATCTTTTAACCCCCCTTGGAGTATATTCCTGGGGCTTAAAGCCTGAGGGGGGGGGGAATTAAATCTACTTAGAAATTCTTTGAAAATGCAAATGGTTCTGAGCTGAGAATTTCAAAGTAGCCAAAAGTCCTTTATGTTTTTTTTAAAATATATAAATGTAATTCTATTTCATGAGGAGAATGGAGATTGAAAATGTTTCCAATGTGAAAGCTGAAATAGTCTAAGCCTTCTTGACAGCTGACATATGCCTTAACGGATATATTATTTTGGGATTTCACATATCATTTTTATGTATTAGGATTAGGAATTTTTGAAGAGTTGGTTTTAGAACAGCCTTTACCATCTTGGCCTAGAGATTATGACAGCTGTAGGAATTCATGTGGAAGGAAGGCAGCAAGCTAGAAAAAGATATGGATGCTGTAGGTATCCCTTTTGCACAACTATCATCTACAGATATGTCCCTCTTCTAAAAAGTATATATCTACCAGGATCAATATAAGCATGGGGATCCAGCTGTTCACTATAGGAATTATATCTATAACTACTGCTATTATAATGGTATGCGAGAGTGACCTTGAGAGACAAGGATGGGATAGACAATGCTTAGGGATCAATCAAATAAGAGGGGCCATAGCCCACAGATGCATAATGGTAGACAAAAATCTCAGAAAGAACCATCCTAACTTATCAGGTAGTAAAACAAATGGTGGAAGATTTGCAACTTTAGACTTTCGTGATTTTGTTAATATAGACTTACAATAAAGTAGAATTAGCTCATCAGGTTGTGTTTCCTGTCTGGATTACGTGGGAAGGCTGACAGCTGTAGTTCTAGTCATACAATTATCATTTTATTAAATTTCAAATAACTACGTATAAAAACAAACAAAATCCCCCAATTATTATTAAGCTGGAAATAAAGAATCGTCAGGAAATAAATGTTTAATATATGTAAATCAGTTCTTGATTAAATGCGATCTTCTAAAACCTGAATGGAGAGCTTTGAATCAGACAACTTGTTAAGGTATATAAAAACTTAGTATCAAGAATTAGTGAAAAGATACTTTTCTACTTCATCTAGTTTTAAGAAGAGGGAGTTGAAAAGTGAGAATTCCAGCTTGGTGCCAAGTGTGATTTTTTTTTTCTCGCAAAGAGGAGTTGTCTATGAATCAGCAATTCTAAGTAATACTACAACTGGCAATTTTCCATCAAGAAGCAGTTACCACACTCTAGCATAATTTGAGGACAGAATGATTATTATAAATCAGGGGTATCAAACTCAATTTCATTAGGGCCCCATCAAAGTTGTGTTTGAACTCAGGAGGCTAAGTGGGGATGGCTGGGATGGGTGCGGCCAACTCAATGTCCTGCAGCCCTCTGGAAGTGAAAACGGTGCCTGGAGGGCCGTGTGTGGCCCTCCTGAGCTTCATTTTTGCTGGCAGAGGGCTGCAGGAGGCAGTTGCGGCTGAAAATGGAGTTTGGGAGGGCCGCACGTGGCCCTACCAAGCTCAGTTTTTGCTGCCAAAGGCACCACTTCCCAGTCCGTTGCTGTTTCCAGGGCAGCCACACAGACCAGATCTAAGCACCCTGTGGGCCAGATCTGGTCCACGGCCCTTGGGTTTGATACCCCTGTTATAGATTATCAAGGACCTTTAAGTGACTAACAAATAAAGGAGTTTATAGATTTTGTGAATAAAAAAAGTACTATGTAAGGCTGGCTCAGTAGAATCTGCATTTGGCAATTGAACATAAAGTCTCTTTAATCATAAAAGATGTAAGTTATGATAAACTGGCTGATTCAATTTGCTGATACTAAAGGAAAAAGCTTAGCATCTTGATTTAACAGTTTTGAATTCTTCAGAAGTCATAGCTTGATTGGTAGTCAGATAACTACAAAAAGAATGTGCCCTAATGGAGTCACTCTCTCTATATGTCTAGGAAAAGATTATTTTTTGAAATTGATGCAATTCAATGTAGAGAAAAGTATAGTCTTACACTTAGGCAAGAACAACCAAAAGTACACATATAGATTGGGTGAAACCAGGCTTAATAGCAGTAACTGTGAGAGGGATCTTGGACTCTTAGTGGACAACCAGCTAAATATGAGCCAGCAGTGTGCAGCAGCAGCCAA
>JANHGC010003012.1:114988-128363 GCA_027560395.1 Boaedon fuliginosus | reverse complement strand
GACGGGGGCGGGAAGGACTAGAGAAATCCGTGACTTTCCCGGCAAAATCGGGATACTTGACAGGTATGTAGAATTGATTTAAAGGTGAAAATTTCACATGATTTATCCTACTATAAAGCTTCTATTCTGGGGAAATCATTTATTTATTTATTTATTTCAATTTATACCCCGCCTCTCTTCCCCGGTAAGGGGAACTTGAGGCAGCTTACAACAATAAAACCACATTATTACAATATAATATTAAAAATTTACTAATAACATCCATACAACAATCCCAATCATCCCGCCCCCCCAAAAAAAACAAAGAAAAAAGGGAAGAAAAAACGAACAAGAAGGGAGGGAGGAAAGCGGGGGAGCGTCAATTCCAGACCTGCTTACAAAGCCAGGTCTTAGAGGCTCTGCAAAAGGCCAACAGATTAGAACTGGTTCTAATATCCACGGGGAGTTGGTTCCAGAGGGCCGGTGCCGCCACAGAGAAGGCCTTAGCTCATAGCTATTAAAGAATCAATACAATATAATGTACTGTTTTATTTGATATTGCAAGGCAAAATAAAGATAAATGACTGCATGATATTAATGACTAGATTAAAAAAAATAGAGATAATATTGTAAAACCACCCCAATCTGCCTGATAATTAATGCCTGTAAAAATGAATATAAGAGATAGGATGGATATGTGTCCAGCATGATTTCCAGTGAATTCAGAACTATATAGGTCAAATACTACCCTATTTGGTTAAAAAAACTAAAAAGAATACATATAGCAAGTTTTTTTAATTTAAAAAAAAACTAGGAAAAAAGAATACATGTAGCATGTTTTTATATCCTATTGCTAAATAGTTCAACTTCTTCCAAAAGCATTAGAATACATTAGTGGTCTTTGAATATAACCTTTAGTATTACTTGTTCTAAGACTCAAGATTAAATTACAAAGGGGGGCTGTGGTGAACATATTTATTCTTCTAGATTTAAGGTTAATTCTCAGTTTCAGTCAAAGCAATGGTTTCTTAGAAAAATTCATCCAATACCTCAACTGCTTGAAAAGAAAGCATTTCAATTCCCAATGTAACTCCTTTTTCTTTTAGGCTGTCATCAAAAGGATCCATCAGAATAATTGTCTTTAGTACTGGCATTTTCCCTTGTTTGCAGTTCTCCAGCATTGTGTCTGCTTTTTCAGGTTTATCACAAATCACTGTTGAGATGTCAGCTGAAAGAATACAGACAATTAGAATGCTTCATCTAATTTCCACGTGGGAGATGAGGAAATACGTAACACAAGGAGAGATTTTGCTTACTAGAATGCTTCCCCTTAATATTTTTGTCAATAGCATCTTATTAAGTAATAAAGCTATTTGTCTCTGTAATGGTTTCAATAACTACTTTGGATATACTTTATTTTGTAGCATGTGCTGACAGGATTTGGCAGCCTACTTTTGATAGCATCAGGGGACATCCAAAAGAATACTCAAGGCCATATGACTTGATGATATAACTTTAGATTTGCCTAGTCCTAATCTATATTCATTCCATCCTCCCTCCCAAATATAGGAAGAAAAACATGTGTTCAAGTGCCCCAAAATGTTGTTTTAAGAGCACTGTGGTACTAGCAGGGACAAATCTTTCTACTTTCTCAAATAAACATTATCAAGATTCCCTCCTCTAGATTGGTCTAATGTAGGAAAATAGCAGGAAGAATGGAGGGTACTAATAGCAATAGCACTTAGACTAATATACCACTTCACAGTGCTTCACAGCCCTCTCTAAGCAGTTTACAGAGTCAGCATATTGCCCCCAATAATCTGGGTTCTAATTAATATTAATAATAATTATTAGGCCTGAAAATATTATTATATTAATTATTCCTTCTATATAGTTTTATGAAAGGACCATGAGGCTACCACTATGCGATCTTCTGAAGCTTGTACCATGTATTAAGGGAGATGCCAGCTTGTCCAGACTGGCAAAGGAAGTCCATTATGAATATACTTATCCCAAGAGAGACCTCTTCCGTATAATTAATCTTAACAAGCTTTTTTGCTAATTTATTATTCAACCTCTTTTTTTTTTTTTTTTACAAGTAAAGCATTTTTATTAAGCTTAATGAAGTTCCAGAATCTAATATTTTTGCTGTTGTTCCACAGATTCAGTTACTAAAAGCCTTAAACCTGGCCTTATTTCTAACATGCTGAACAGGACTGATATTAAAGGAGACCATTGCCAAAGTTATAAATAAACTAATGAATGTGGAGTAATTTTCCAGAGTCAAGATTTACTTATACAAAAAAGTTAGATTCTGGGGAGTACTGGTTAAGGCATAGAATCCTGGAAACCAAGGTTGCCATCCATCATCAATATGGAAGTTCACTTAAATGGAAGTGTTTCCCAGCTCAATTTACTTTATAATACAGTTTTAGGAAGAAAGGAAAATGGCAGCACATGGATACCTCTTGTAGAGAAGCATGGTATAAATCCAATAAATGAAAATAAATTATTATTATTATTATTATTATTGATAATAACAATAATAACAATTAGTAGTAGTAGAAGTAGTAGTAGTTCCAATAAATAGTTGGAATTAAAACGCTTGAGAAACTTGATGAAATGAAAGGTCAGCAATCAAATATTTCAATTTCTGGATTTTCTCCATGAATGAATAAATGAATGAATGAATGAATGAGTCCCCATTCAGAGGAAAAGTCTCACCTTTATTGACAATGTACACAATTGCTTCTGCACCTAATGTATCATAAAGGGGAACTACTACCATTGAGTAAGTGTAGCAGGCAAGCTCTGAGATGATCCACTATGTAGGAAAACATAAAAAAAATCACAGATTGATCATTCTCCTGTCAGAGTACTAAATAACATTTACATTATGGTTTTATATTTCAACTAACTGCTAATAATTAAAGTATCCTTATAACTGCAGCACTTATGTAAACAGAACATAATAAAGGCTCTTTAGAAAATCTTTTGTACGGCACTTATTAATTCTATCAAAATAGTCAGAATTCCAATTCCACTTGGATTATTTTATCCAACACTAAACAATAACAATTCAAACATAGTAGGTAAAGAAAATCCTATCTATAAGATATCATTTAATGTGTGGATTACCCAGGCGAGTGAGGGGAAGACACCCTACTTAGAAAATAATCACAGTGGCTGGAGTCCTCAGTGGTTTAATGGTTAGAGAAAGAAACTTAAGAAGGACCCACAATAATGGATCAAGCAGTTAAAATTGATTGCAGGAAGTCTGTAATTTTGTCTTGCCAAGATTGTTAATGTAGCCTTATAATATAGTAGAATTAGTTCATCTAACTATATTTCCTGTCGTTTACCTAGGCGGGAGGGCTGATATACTATGAAAATGCCAAGAATTCAGTCAGTTGTGTTCATATATTGTACAGGTAGTCCTCACAACCATTTGTTCAGCACCAGTTCAAAGTTATGACAACATGAGAAAAAGCAATTCATCACCTATCCTCAATATTACAACCGTTCTACTACCTTTGTAAGTGCTTGGCAACTGCCTAACATTTATGATGATTACAGCATTGCACAGTCACATGATTGTAATTTGTGACTTTCCTAGATGTCTTCCAACAACAGAATAAATTGGGGAAGCCTCATTCACTTATTGACTGTATGCTCCACTTAATGACCATGGTTAAATGATCACAAAATTGGAGCCAGTCAGGGTGACGAACTTGCTTAATGACCACATCACTTACCAACTGAAATTTCAGTCCCAATTGTAGCTGTTAAATTGAGGACTACCTGTAATTAAATTAACCAGTTCAGATAACTATTATAGTTCAAGAACTTACCTCTGGCCTATTTTGAGCAAAGATGCCAATGAATTGATCCGATGAAGGTTTACATCCTTTGTATAAAAGGCCTGATCCTAAATACTCAGCTCTGTCCAGGACCTGTAGACAGAATTGAAAATTGTTCTTCATATTTGCCAAATGTTTGGATTATTCATACACATTTCTCTAGAACTAACCTGTTGATAAGATAGCCACTGGTATGGTTGCTTTGGTTTTCGATATCCTAAGCAAGGACCATTTTCTGCAAAAAGAAAAATGTGTGCTTAAAGAATACTGAAAATTATTGAACATTAGTGTGCTGAGTTTAATGCAATTTTCAATAAAATTTCATATATAGTATGGTAGCTGCTAAGCAGTGGTTTTAAAGTGCAAGTCTTAACAGTGGTTTATCTGTAGTAGTAAACATTTTAGTTTAAATGTACAAGAATATATTTCCATTCAAGGAATTCTATTTTACTGTTTGAATGTTGATGAGACTTTTTTAAAAATATAAAGACATTTCAAGAGCCATTACTTATTAGAAATATTTGAATAGCTTTTCTGTTCTATTGTCTATTGTTATAGTTAAATAATGAAGTGCCTTAATTAAGAGAGAATAAACAGCATGAAGGTAACTGAAGGCTTGTATTTTGTTTTATTTAAGCACAGCAGTGGAACACTGAGTATTCTTTGGCCAATGAAATGAGACCAAAGAAATAAATTATCTGTGATGAGCTATTCCGAATAGGGTTGAAGGCTTTCATGTCTAAGCCAATCACACTTTCTCAGCCCACTCCACCTCCTCACAGGGTTGTTGTGGAGAAAATCTGAGGAATAAAGATGAGCTGGATATGTTCCCTATGTTATTTGTAAAAATAATAAAGGTGGAATACAAATAAATAAATAAAGGATACATTAACAGGGAAGATGCTATGTTTGTTCTGCTCCCTATATACTGTAAGTCAAAGAAGCATCTTGACCAATGTGCATGGACAGCTGAAATCAGGGAAATATTTAATTAACTAATCCTCCATCAGATCTGTGTTGTGTTTCAGATTCAAAGGCAAAAACCTTTGAACCCTAACTCTAAATATCCTAGAAAGATCATGATCTATAGCTTTTCCAACATGCTACTAGAAACTAACATGACAAAAGGAGTCCTTCCATAGCATTTTATTGTTAAGCTTTTGCTAAATGCCACACAACGAGAAGTGCTACAGAACCATTTAAATTGTGGTAGAATGCAAGGCCAACCATTCAAATTAATACCAGGATAGAAAATATCTGGACATGAATGATAATTTGATTTTGATGTATCAATGTTCTCTGGACTAATTCCCCACTCACCTGATACAGAACGTCCTCTTTTGAATCCTTCATATAAAGTCTTTGCATCCTCAAAATAATAAGACAGAAGCTCTCCTTCAGGAACAAGTGTACTTCTTCTAGCTCCTCCCTACACCGAGGAATCATTACTGTTAATTTATACATCCATAGAAAATGCATTTCAAAACCTCATAACCAATCTGAGTTCATGTTTTTCTGACTTAGTTGTCAAATATAGCCAATGCCAAACTAAGTCCCCACTGTGATCACTTCCTTTGAAAAAGCCTGAGGGTTTTAATGCAAAGGCCACATTTGGGGTGGAGTGGAAACACAAAATTAACTTATAAAGGAACTCTGCATTTCTTTTACCTCAGTTCCAGTAGATTGTTTGCTAAGGTCAACGGGCAGTACAACTGGTTTGGGTTTTGTTATCAACCATAGAAAAATTGTTGTTCCAAAGGTAATAAGACCAATCAAAGCAGGAGTTGGGAGCGGTGAAAACAAGAGCTGAAGTATCCAAATCATTCTGATGAATTATTTCTGCCAGACTGCTGAATCCTACAACAAGAGGGATCAGAAAACAGAAATTCATTACAAAATGGAGGTAATAATAGCCATAATCATTTAAATTGCTCCCTGTGCATTTTTAATTAAGCCAAACAATTTATTTGTTAACAGTTTGAAACTATTATGTAGCTCATTGGTACATATTATTTTTTTACCTATCAGTGCCTACCTATATCCCATTAAACGCAATAAAGAGTTTAAACGGACAACTAAGAATCCGATCATACTGTTAATGACTTTTACTTAGAAGGCGGGTTAAACATGAAATAAATGACTCCTAATAACTATGGTACTTCAGGACCTGATACTTATGGTAAGCTCTTGCATTCTACTTCACAAATACATATATACCACTGCTAAACTAAAGTGAATATGAAAATCCAGCTACTTACAAATTATCAAAGATAATAAACTGAGATAGTGTTTAAAGCTTTCTCATTAAGCTTACAGTTTCTTCTGCAAGACATCCCTCTCTTCAAAAATTTGCAAAAAAAAATAATAAAAATAAACAACACCCCAATTACAGGGATGCAAACAGCATTTCAGAAATCAATAAATTGGAAACACTTGCATTTTAACTTCTAGAAGAAAAAAAATGTGTTCCAGAATAATTGTGAGAAGCTAGAGATCCTAAAAATAAAGGTGTTCATACTTCATCATTGCTTATTTTAAGACAACTAAAATACATGTTATAAGCTAGAAACTGGCTTTTATTCTTTCAGGCAGCTGATTTTCCAACTTGAACACTTTGTTTTTAGTTATGCGTCAGGATATACTTAGTACCCATTTGGAGGATAGTTCACATATAAATATGAGTAAACAAATTTCAGAAATTTTAAAATTAGCTCATTTTAAACTGATATTATACTAAGAATTTTAAGATTAAGTCCAATTATTCATTTAACTGAGGGATTTTAATTGGCTAGGCTTAAAGTACTTCATGTCTATTCATTCCAAAAGTCTAATGAGACAGTAGAGGTACCTTTATTAAAACTTGCAGAAATTAAATTGACTTGACAATAGTAGTCTTGTTACTATCTCAACTGTATTAGCCAAATGATGTCTTTACTTCACAAAGACAGAATTCAATCAGGATGTGTTTCAGATTCAGTTGTTTGCAGGCTTAGAATGTACACTACATACATGTGTGTGTGTGTGTGTGTGTGTGTGTGTCTGTGTGTGTAATCATGAATAGTAATGTCAAAGAAGACAAAAGAAATAAATACAGATAGTAGAGTGATAATCAGCTTTAACAATGAGAGTTCAAAAACTAGTTTAGGATTTCTCAAACATCCTTACATGATCAACTGGTTATGACATTTAGCAATAAAAAAGCCCTTTGTCCTAGTTCATGACACAGGAAATGGAGTCAAATTGCTTGATGGATTGTAACTCAAGCTATTTCATACTCAAATGTGTCATTTCTGTGTTCCATTTTTTTCTGACCTACATTCGGCTTTACACTTAAGTAGATGACTGTATGCAAATACAGACCCATGCTTATTGCAATGCCCAAATCCTTCAGTTTTTAGAATTCTGATTCAGAACAATTTTGCTTTATTATTAATAAAAGTGGGCAATTCACCAGGCAAAATTGAGCATAAAAGGTTGAAAGCATGTTTTTCATGGAGAAAATCCTCATACTCCTGTTCCTAAAGTGAAACAATTTTATTATGAATAAATATGAAGATTGATTTGACATATACTGTAGCTAACATAGCTCAATCCTTGGAAATTACTGGCAATAAATGTTTGGAACTGGCATCACCAAAACCGAAAGCTCAATCAAAATAGAACCAATTGGCTCTTTTAAGATATCAAGCTAGAAAATGGGAGATCTAGACTTGCCTTAGGCACAAAGCAAGATGGGTGACATTGGACCAGTCTCTTTCCCTCTGTCATTGGAAGGAGACAATGAAAAACCACTTCTGAAAAACCTTGCCAAGAAAATTGCAGGGATTATTTTCCAAGCAGTGTCCAAGAATCAGACTGAATGAAAAAAAAATCAAATTTGATTTGAGCTGAGGTCAAATGCAATTCTGATGCAGCTCTCAATAAAACCGAGTTTGACACCCCTGGCCTATAGGATATTACTATTAGTTTGAACCAAATTACTACATCCGAAGAGTATTGATTAAGGTTTACACATCCATGTGGAAGAAAATACTGAATGGACCTGAACCTATTCACCATTTTTATTGGTGACCTGTTTGAAGAAATAGAAGTTAAAGTTTTCAAATTACAGTAAGGTAAAGAAGGGGCTGATAATTTAGATTAAATAGATTTAAAAAAATCTAGACAGGCTTGAATAGTAGGCTAAAACTAATAAGATAGAATTAAGTGAAAGAAAATGAAAGTTTATTTATTGATTTATTTATTGTTTAAATTTGCATCCCACCTTTCTTCCCCGATCAAAGGGAACACAAGGCAGCGAACAACAATATCAGAAAACAACAAAACATTCAAATTCAACAATAAAAAGCTTTAACAATAGAAATCTAAAAGCATTACTCTAAAATTATTAAAACACACACATAACAAAAACAACCATACAACCCTTTCATACAGGGGAGTCATTAATTCCAAGGCCGCTGGAAGAGCCAGGTCTTCAAAGCCCGTGGAAGGCTAACAGATTTGGGACAGTCCAGATCCCCATGGGAAGCTGATTCCAGAGTAAGAGACGAACTCTTTGGGATCTAACAGGGCTCTGGGAGTCATGAAGTGGAAGAAGGCGGTCTTGAAGGCAACCTGGTCCTAAGCCACATAGGGCTTTAAAAATCATAACTAACACCTTGAATTTCACTTGGAAGAGTATTGGAAGCCAGTGCAGCTTGCAGAGGAGTGGTGTTATATGGGTGCATCGAGGTACCCACTTAATCACTTGTGCAGCCGCATTCTGGACCAATTGAAGCTTCTGAATGTTCTTCAAGGGTAACCCCATGTAGAGTGCATTGTGGTAATATAACCTAGAAGTGATAAGGGCATGAGTGACAGTAAGGAGAGCCTCCTGGTCCAGGAAGGGGCGCAACTGGTGCATCAGGTGAATCTGTGCAAAACTACCCCTGGCCACAGCTGCCAAATGTTGGTCCAATTGCAACTGTGGATCCAGAAGAACTCCCAAGTTGTGCACACCAATCTTTCCCTCCTCAGAGATAACAGTAAACAATCAGCTGGATCTCGTGCGGGCAACATCCAGACCCACTCAGTCTTGTCGGGGTTGAGTCTGAGCCTGTTGGTCCCCATCCAGATCCTCACAGGCTCCTGGCACCAGGACATCACCTCGACAACATCACTGGTTTGTCCTGGGGCAGAAATGTATAATTGGGTATCATACAGTATGCTGATGATACCCTACCCCATGCTGTTGGATTATCTCACCCAGCGGTTTCATATAGATATTGAATAGGAGAGGTGAGAGAACCGAACCCTGGGGCATCCCATAGAGCAGGGGCTTTGGATCATATCTCTACCCTCCTACCAACACCGACTGTGAGAGGCCCAAGAGATAGGAGGAGAACCACTGTAAAACAGTGCCCCCCACTCCCAATCCCTCAAGCCGCCCCTGAAGGATACCATGGTCAATGATATTGAAAGCTGCTTAGAGATCAAGAAGCACTAGGATAGAGGAGGCCCCCTGTCCCAGGCCCACCAGAGATCATCCATCAGTGCGACCAATGCTGTCTCGGTGCTGTAACTGGGCCTGAACCCAGACAGAAGAGGACCCATATAATCAGTTTCCTTCAAGGTCCATAGGAGCTGAAGCGCCACCACCTTCTCAACAACCTTCCCCAAAAAGGGGAGCTTGGAGACTGGACGAAAGTTCTTCAAATCAGTTGGATCCAGCGAATGCTTCTTGAGAAGGGGCCTGACCACTGCCTCTTTCAAGGACAATGGAACAAGCCCCTTCCTCAATGAAGCGTTGATAATCACCTGGAGCCAACTGCGTGTCACCTCCCAGCCAGCTGAGACCATCCAGGAGGGGCACGGGTCCAATAAACAGGTGGAGGCACTCATCACACCCACAGCCTTGTCCACATCATCAGGGCCAACAGGACTTAGCAGGATTAAGACTTGCCCCAGTCACCTCAGTAGATCCTGCCCTGCTAGAGTCCAGGTCAGTCTGAATCTGAGCGACTGCACTGGGTAGAAAAAAAAAAGAGAGACAAGATTCTTATGCTGTACTATGCAAGCTGTCCAAATAGTAATAATAGTGATAGTGATAATAGTTATACATTATAAATCAATTAGTCTGATCCACTTGTATAATATCTTCTAATCCAAAACTGGATCAGAATGCTGCTATGACTTTAAATGACCAAAAATTAATACTTTTAAGATCATCCATCACTTGCATGCCAAGAAATGTCCTAAGTTTAAACAGTTTCAAGTGGTAAGGAAGAAGTTTAATCATTGCATAAGATTCTGCAGACTGTGACTTTTGCCCTTTAGTGTATACATTACTAATTTATTAACATGTTGAAAACTGCGCACACCTCATTAGTAGACAAAGCCCTTCTGACCCATTTATCAGTAAACAGAAAAGCAATTATTGTAAGAGGAATTCTAAAGTTCATAGTGTTATGAATTTATAACTACTCTTATCATTTAAGGCTTCAAAGCGCAGAATAAGTATTATTAACTAAGACTCAATTCAAAGGATTTTTCTTCTTTTAAGAAAAACAATCCTTATTAAAACTATTTGGCAGATGAACTAACAGAGTTGTTTGATTTGAAAATAAATTAGTAATTAGCCATATTTAATGTATGGTATTTAATATGCTCTAATCTCAATGATGGGAAGATGAAATATGGGAACAATGCCTATTGATATATTAAGAGTGTCTTAAGACCTGACTGGAAGCAGTAAAATGATAAGAAGCTAACTATTGCTGCTCAAATTTTACTTGCAAAAGAGCCCTGTGGAAAAATTAGGATTTTGTAATTTACATAGGGCATACCAAGAAGTCCTTCTATAAATGGGTTTCTTAATCAGAAAATTTGGATTAGGTTATTAAAGCTAAACAAGCATCTTTTGAGCATAATTAATTTTGTATCTATAAACCACACACATGCTATTTTATTTATATGTAAGGGTGTAGGTATATCATATGTATGTATATATCATGTCTATGTGTGTATTTTGAATGTGTACACTTTTGAGAGCAGGCAACAGAATTTTGTTTTTAATATCTGCCAATGTGCCCAAAGTAAAAAATGACAATAAAGGATAGCTTATGTTATTTTAGATAGAATGCTATTTCATCAAGAACTAGAAAGGCAAGCACTTTCTCAATCCTGAGAATCACCCATCCTCACTTTGAATTACAGAGTGCTAAATCACAGGGTGATTTTTTTAAACAATCAAGGGTTATTGAAGGAAGAGTTAGTGGATTCAAATGTGTGTTAAGCCAAAACTAAGTCAGCTGCATCATGGCTTCAGCACAATATGCAAATAAAGGCTAGGAGACTTAATTCACTAAAAGCAATGAACCCCAGATACCCTTCCAAAATAAAGATCATTCATACTAAACCAGATATAGTACTTACATGAGCTTGTGCTACTTGTCGATTTTGTTTGAATTACCTTCCTTCCAAGCTGGAACTAAAGAAGCATTAAAGCTTCACTATGCTTCACTTACTATATTGAGTAATAGTCAGTAAAAGCAGAAAAAGCTTTAACATGTGATTCTCGTACACAGACTAGACAAATACCCAACAGACCACTGAAAAAGGTGGAGAAGTGTAGATTTCATATAAATAAACCCCCTCTTCTTTTGTAGTTTGAAGGATTTTTGCCCCAGTCAAGACCTCATATAGTTCTAAATTAAAGTCAAAACCAAACAAAAGTATTGCTTAGCATGAAGTAAGAATTTTGCAATTAATCCAATCAGATACCATATTCACAAATCACATTGAGCTTTCACAAAGTTTGGGGTGGAGTTAGTATAATGAATTAACCATGCAGTCCATTAACTGTATTTGTATATCCAGTTCAACTGCTTTGGATGTAAACCAAATAATAATGGTTTATTGAAATAAGGTTAAAACAAACCTTGCTTAATATTTAAATACAGCCCAAATTAAAGAAATCTGTAATAAAAAATAACAGCAAGACTTTTAAATTACATTCTCATAAAAGTTACTAGATATATACAATTATAAACTAGCTGCTTCTGACACTACATAATCCACTAAATTGTCACTTCATGCATACATGTTTGAGAAAAAAATTGTCTGCCTATACCAACATTCATAGATATCAAATTAAATTCCACTTACCAAACCAACAGTATTCACTATAAGCTGACTGCAGACTGCATCTCTTATCCTTAAATAATACCTACATTAAGGAAGTGCTGAAAACAGCTGCAGTAAAAGGCAGATCTCTCTATGAGGAAGTGACTAACTGTTCTCAAGGTTACAGTATTTACACATCTGATGAGCAATAATTTTGTAGGGCTGATTTCTCCAAATATGTAATATTAAACTATCTTCTGTTCTCTCTAAAGTACTAGAAAGTGAAGAATTCTAGTACCCATATTTAGGTAAAAAGTGTCAGAAAATGAAGGGAGTTGCTGATAGGTCAGACTTTTCCCCATTTTTTTCATTTAAAAATTCAGTCTTTATAAGGAAAGCAATGTTGAATTTGAACTGTTCTGAATTTGGTACTTAAAAATCCTAAAATTTTATTTTAGCTGTGCTATATGCTAATTTATTAGTATTTATTCAGAAGTTAATAAATGTTTTTAACAGTGAATTGTCGTAGTTTTAATTTTACATAACATAATTTATTACAGTTTATGCTGCAGGAATTTAATTAAAGCTATGCTGAATTAAGGTGAACATAAGATTTTCACTTGCTCATGTTCCAATGACTCTGCTCTTGTATTTGAGATAGGAACATATGAACATATTGAAAATAAAATTTATCCTGTCATTATCTCCTAAAAGTTGGATTCGAGTTAAGCTACTATTTGTTCATCACAGCATTTTGGGTTATCCAATAGAGTCAGCACATCAAACTAAGCTGTGCATTACAGTTATAAACCACAATGATATGTTCGTACATCATGCAAAATCAAAATGAAATTACATTTTAGCACAGAATGAGGTGCAAATCCAGTTAAAATTTCCCTAAAAGTAAAGGTAAAGGTTCTCCTCGCACACACTTGCTAGTTGGTTCCCAACTCTATTATTTATTTATTTATTTATTTAGATTTATATGCCACCTCTCTTCCCCGAGGCGGCTTACAAGGATAAAATACAATACAATAAAACTTATTTAAAACAATTATATAGATAAAATCAACAAATCAATCAATCACCAGTTATACAACAGTCACTCTTCCAGGGGGTCATCAATTCCATGCCTGCCGACAGAGCCAGATCTTTGTGGCTCTGTGGAAGGTCAACAGACTAGGAATAGTTTGGATTTCCATGGGTAGCTGGTTCCAGAAGGCTGGTGCTGCCACAGAGAAGACCTTAGTTCGGGGACCCGCCAGCTGACATTATTTAGCTGACGGGACCCATAACAGGCTGACTCTGTGAGATCTAGCTGGGTGCTGGGAGGCAAAAGGTGGACTTGAAGGTACTCCACTCCTAAGCCATGAAGGGCTTTAAAAGTTGTCACTAGCACCTTAAATTGCACCCAGAAGACCACTGGGAGCCAG
>JANHGC010003012.1:101737-114888 GCA_027560395.1 Boaedon fuliginosus | reverse complement strand
ATTTTTTAATTATTTTTTATTTCTCATGAGATTCTTAAAAACTTTAGCAAAACTCTTTTGTAAATCCAATACAGTATTGGTTTATTGACTTGGGGTATTGTTTGCATATTCCTTTTAATTATTAACACATAAGTTGGTTGCTTTTTTATGTCCAGTGTAACATCTTTCTTCTTATTCTCGGTCTCAATCTTGTCAGGTAGAATTTATTATTCTTCCATAACATCTCTTAGACACAATCTTCATAGAGGCAAATGTCTCTGTTGACACTCTTAAAACTAACCATTGTTCAAAAATATTTATTCATCTAATTTTATCCCAATTATCTAATTCCATATAATTTATCAAATTTTATCTAATTTATATAACCACCCAACTCACAAGCAAATGATTCTCATGATATAGAACAAAACAATATATCCAATGTTCTATAATTTTAAATTGAGTTTAAATATTCTTCTCCTTTAATTGTAATCTTGAAGTCCCTTTAGTGTCCAGGTTTAAAAAAAAAATTAATCAACCCAAAAACATTTTTCCATAGTAAGCCTAATGAATTTGATGGAATTTATTTTAGATAAGCATTTAGGAGGTGATGCCGTTATCTTTCTATCTTTGATTTCACAGATAGATGTTAATTGTGTCTGTTCATCTGCACAGATGCATGAAGATTGTTGCACACAATCATACACATATTCACATTCATGCATACCTACACCTTCCAAATCTCTATAAGCTTAAGTTTCACAGACACACTGAATGCACTTCATTCTTTCCTAATTCAAATCTTAATACTGAAAACTCACCAAACACTTGTAGGTTGTTAGGAATCCAATCATTCCAAGAAAGGAAAAACAAGAACAGTCATATGAACCCATCTTCTTCCATTATATTATTGTGACACTGTCAGCAGAGAATAAAAAAATTCAGGGAATGCATTACTCATCCTTGGAACACCACCGATGTAATCTTTAATTGCCATGTTTCTCTTGGGAATTTTGTTTGCCAATATGTGACTGAAACCTGAGAGTTTTCCTAAGCATTTTAGAAAGAAAGCCATCATTTCTAAGCTTATAATAAAAATGGCCACATTTTTTTATATATATATACAGGGGATGCTCCATTTTGTACACCGGAGCAGTATAAGGAGTGTGCAGAGCCTGCACTAGGTAAGTTCTATCACCATCAGGACAGTTTATTTTTTCTAGGCTGATATTTCAAAAGGGTCACATCTCAGACTGGAAATACATTGTTACGGAATATGTTACATGAGAATGAAAGTTCTTCTGCATACACACAGAGGATATCTTGCACACAACCAAGCAAATATCAGCTGCCCGCTTGAAGAAGGGTTTGTGCAAACCTTCCGTAGAAATGACACGACTCAATTGCAATGTAAGTTGTTTTCCCAGAACTTGCAATTTTCGCCTGTAATGGCTCTTAGCAAAAACTGGGAAGAATTTGAAGAATGAAATTCACGCAAATTCCTCTAAGTTCATGTTTAAATTTGATGTGCCCCAAATCACTTTTTCTTCTTAGTTGATCTAAGGAGGTGAACACTTTTGCCTTGAAATTCATTAGAAACATGTACTGTAAAGTCCCATAGGTGCTTTTCGGGAGGCAATTGGACTTCCTTGTTTTTTCTTTGAAGTCTTTTCACTTCTCATCCAAGGAGCGTCTTCAGCTCTGGCAGGATAGTGGGGAATGGAAGGATTTATATTCCTTGCAGACAGATGATAATCTGCATATCCTTTTAGAGCAGGGGTGTCAAACTCATGATTTGTAGGCCAGATGCATCATGTGCTGGCCCTGCCCTCGCCTAGTTTAGCGAAGGGGGGAAAAGTCCCGATACATCACATGATGTTGCCATGATGATGCAAATTTGACACCCCTGTTTTTGACGGTTGTTGAAGCATTTGGAGGTTTATCTGTGTCCTCAAGGTCACCTGAGTAATGCTCCTGGTTCCTGTAGCCTGCAGTTTTTTCCTCTGGAAACCAATTCCTACTCCCACACCATTGAAAGGGTGTTAATCGCAAATTGTATAGCTAAAAGTCTGTAGAGATTCTCAGTCATCCATGTCATGGTTGAGAATCAGTCTTCTTATGTCACTTCATTTGTTTTAAAATGTTCTTGAATTTAATAACAAATGGAAAGCTGGGGTGCTGAAGAAAGCAATGTGTCAAAGTCAAAGATCATCTTTATATCCAAAAATGCTATTGAGCCCTATACAACTCCCACAGTCATTCTTAGAAAATAAAAATATTTCAGGGCTTCAGCCTAGTACTTTGTTTGGAAATATGCCTGGGATCTAGGGGTATACTGCAAACTGGGGTGGTAGAGAAACCTCGACAGAGTAGAGAGAATTTGATTGCAGCCAGCTAACAAATTTATCTTTTGTTAAATTTAGTTGTGTCCTTCCATCAGTTGGTGTTATTTTAATACTGTAATAAGCACAAGTATTACTCATGGCAACAATTTTCTTAAAATATACATAACATGGTCTCTAAAATTTCAAATTACAGATCAGTCTAAAAATTTTGCCTATTCCTGCTGAAATTGCATGTGATCTAGGGAAGAAAAATTTTTTAATTTACTAATTATAGTCATATTATATTTCCCATTCTTTCAGTTTGTTTAAGATGAAAAATATCCAAAAAAGGTCAAAGAGAAAAAGACAAGATGTTGTAAGCAGTAATATAGATCACAAATTAAATTTCAAATTAGAGTTCATTCAAGAAGACAAAGCTTTCTGAGACACTATGTGTCTCTGTGTCTGTCTGTCTGCCTCTCTGTTTCTGTCTCTCTCTCTCTCACACACACAATTTGATTTGAATTTGATTTCAAGCAGATAGTTGAATAGTGTATTACTATCAGAAATTGATTAGAGACAGTATGAGGATCATTTATGTGTCTGAAAACCTTTTGTTCATGTTATATTTGAGATTTCAAAAGCATGTTTTTCCTAATATTTATGAAATAAGAACCGTATACAAAAGTGAAATGATATTGTACATCAGTCATTTAAAATGGCTTGTTTTTTTGTATCATACTAAGTCATAATTAAGCTATGCTTAAGCAAGTAGACCTAACTGAATTCAACACAACCTAATTCAGGTAGAAGTTAGCAAAAGAAAAGCAGCAGTGATAAAAATTATTTGTTGATATATATCAACAAATCCAGGACTTTCCAGTAAATTATTCCTCCAAACACAAGGGTGCTATTGCAAAGAAACTAGCTACCATGGTGATCAACGATCCAGTTAATTAGCACCATTTGATGCATGAGAAAGGTGTTGATATCATAATTTAAAGCACACATAAATAACATAAAAGAAAGAACAATGGAAGGTCTACACAGATATCTCAATATTTCTTGCCATGATGCAGCAGTACCTTAGGAAATACTCACAGTATTCATTTTCCATTTGTTATGGCTCAATCATTTTTGTTCTTATGACTATATATTTGAGTACCTTTAATACAATCCTTGGTACCGAAAGGTCCAAGCTCATAGTAGCTTTTCAGGCTCCTTGCAATATCTCCCATCCTTTGAGTGCACAAAGGTTAACCTCAGCTTTTGAGACTGCCATCAATAAAGTCAATGCAGATCCATCTTATCTACACTACTACAAACTGGAATACGTATATGGTGACTGCAGTTGTGATGCTAAGAAATCCCTCCAAGCTTTCATCAATCAAGTTCAAAAAGAAAATATTTCTGCCTTGTTTGGCCCAGTTTGTTCAGAAGCCGCTGAGGTAAATATGTGATCGTCCTATTCAGTGATTATGCTGGCTTTTACTTTATTTTTATTTCGTAGCAACCTCTTATCCTGGGTTTCATTTTAATATTTCTAGAAATCTATATTGTAACCAAAATGTTATGGGAGTTACTGTTCATATTTCTAATATTCCCATTTCAGTATATTCCATTCCATTCTACCCATTTAAATTTTCTTTGGGCTATCTATAGGCTCATCCATCTCTTAGAATTTTTTCATTAAACTTTAATTGTATACCATTGTGTATAGGTGTGCCATTTTATTTATATAATGATCAGCATGGGATGCATTTTCAGGTATTGTGGTCTCTTTCATGGGTATCAATTTTAGTTGAAAAATAAGGAATGTTTTGGAATGTTTTAATGCTATCTTTTGGTCAGAATTGGATATTTGTAAAGATATTTGCTGTTTAAAGTTTGCAGTCTTCCAAATGTGAAACAGTTCCAGTAAATATGTGCATTTGTTTGAGGTGTTTTATTCAAGGGCAGTCTTTACAGATGTGGGAGTTTGAAAATATTATTTATTCTATCCTTTTATTGCTTGTTGAATACTGGAAATACTGCAGAGCTTTCCAAAATGCAAAACAATATCCTCCTCTTTAAAAGCTCTTTTATTTTTGATAAAATATTTATTCCAATATCATGGTTAATGAATATTTCCTTCTACTAGAAGCTAGATTAGCTATTTGCTTGACTTCATTTCTGTGTCCATTCTCTCTGTTGGTCATATTTATTTATGGAGAAATATAATCAGGGCAGATTTTCAAATGCTTCAAAATAAATTACAAAGATTCCAAGTTCTCTATAAGTGACTTGTTTTATCTCTTATAGACATAGATTTTTCCTGAAGAAAGATCACATTGTACTACAGATTGGTCAAGTTTGATGCACACTTTTCCCTAGAACTTTATAGTTTAAAAAAGCTTCCAGTTCATCGGTCTAATCAGTCTGTTTAAAATTAAGTTTACTTTAGTTAGCAGTTATTTTTAACAAAAAGTTCAGAACATTAAATATAAAGTTCTATAATACTACTGATTTCTAAATTTGCAGCAGCAAAATGCCCAAATTGAGTAATGTGCTGATTTTCTAAAAAGTGTTACATTTTTAGTGGCTTACATCTGTCTCCCTCTCACCATCTTGTATTCTAAACACATGTTATTATATTTCAGAACTATCCAGTCCCAGATTATGCACTAAATCACTATATACCATTGAACAGTCTATGAACATTAAATGGGCATGTCAAAACTATGAGAACCTTTAAAACACTTGACTCTTAATATTATAAATTATAACAATTATATTACAACATTTAAGAATTAGTTACAGAAGTGCACTAATCAAACTTTCAAATCTTGCATGCATACAATTGTAAAACTTTAATTCAGATTAGAAAAACACTGAATGTTATTGGACAGTTCCTATCATCCTTTGCCATTGACCATATATTTTGAGATGATATGCACAATTGCAAAGCCATGGCTTTGCAGAACAACTGTAAATATTAAGAAATATATATTTGGCAAGTAATTGGACTCATTTGTCCAGGTTCACCATAAGAAATCTATATTGAAATAAAAATTCACTCTAATATCAACGTACACCTTCCATTAGAAATCTATTGCTCAAAAGTGAAATCACCTTTGAATTGAGCTTGATTCCTAATGTCTGTGCACATATCCATGTTGTTATTTTGGCTACACTACTGACATAATTTATCACTTTTTCAGAATGCCTTTTCAAGTCCCCAGTCTAGTTCCCAGATTTTGTATTTCATGTGGCCACCTAACTGGAAACTTATTGCTTAGCTTTACCATTGACAGTTGAATTTAAGGATCAAACGAAACTGGAAGCAGTGTAACTGTCAACATCAATGTTTTGATTTATTAGCACAGCCATTCAATAACAGTCTGATATAAGATGTACTTTATTTGGAAATCTATGGATGTACTCCTGGGATAATGTTTTCCTAAACTGAAGGCAAGAACCAATGTTATACAATAACAGATAGAGAAAGGAAAAGGGGAGACAAAATGGAGAGATTTTGAAATATTTTGAAATATTGAAAATATTTCTGGTAAAAAACTGGTAAATTATATGGGCACTATATTGCACTTTTTAATTCTTATTCTATCCATTTTTTAAAATTTCTTGCTTCCTCTTAAAGCTTAGACAAATAAAATTTTATTTATTTATTTATTACATTTTTATGCCGCTATTCAACCCTTGTCATGGTCAGATCACTTCCTTTTAAAACTGGATTTCCTGACACCCACCCCACGCCACAGGTAGGTTGGGCTGACTAGGTGGTTCTGCCCCAGTTGCCTAATGGACCCAATTGGGTTTCA
Organism: Boaedon fuliginosus; assembly: GCA_027560395.1. Taxonomy (NCBI): domain Eukaryota; kingdom Metazoa; phylum Chordata; class Lepidosauria; order Squamata; family Lamprophiidae; genus Boaedon; species Boaedon fuliginosus. The sequence goes on along the minus strand of JANHGC010003012.1, from coordinate 108,767 downwards.
GAGGGAGCTTGGGGAGATTCCTGAATCCCTTGCCCACAGCTCGGCTGAGTCCCTGGTGGCTGCGTGGAATAATGCTGCTGCTGGGACCTTAGATCGTGTTGTGACTTTGCGACCTCTTACTGTCCGCAGATCTTGGAATTCTCCTTGGTTTACTGAGGAGCTCCAGGGGATAAAGCATCAGAGGAGATGTCTAGAGCACTGCTGGAGGACTGGAAAAACTGAATCTGACTGAACACTACTAGGAGTCTATATTAGAACCTATTTAGTGGTGATAAATTGGCAAAGCATTCATACTGTGCCGCTCTTATCACGTCCACAGACTGTCGCCCAGCCACCCTGTTTAGGGTGACTCATGCCCTCCTGAAACCAGGGGAAGTCGAGGAGCCCTTGCAGGATAGAGCTGAGGAGTTTGTTCAGTTTCTGTTGGATAAAATCGCTCAGATTCGGTTGGACCTGGACTCTGGCTGGACAGGGTCCATAGAGGTGACTGGGGCAGGTCTTAGTCCTGTTATCTGGGAAGAGTTTGTTCCTCTGGCCCCTGATGATGTGAACAAGGTTGTGGGTGCGATGAGTGCCACCAGCTATTTTTGGGACCCGGGGCCCTCCTGGCTGGTTTCGGCTAGCTGGGAGGTGACATGCAGCTGGCTCCAGGCAGCTATCAACACTTCTTTGAGGGAGGGGTCCTTCCTGCCGGCCTTGAAGGAGGTGGTGGTGAGGTCCCTCCTCAAGAAGCCTTCCCTGGGTCCAGCTGTTTTGAACAACTTTCATCCAGTCTCCAACCTTCCCTTTTTAGGGAAGGTTGTTGAGAAGGTGGTGGCCCTTCAACTCCTGCCTTGAAGGAAACTGATTGTCTAGATCCTTTACAGTCTGGCTTCAGGCCCAGGTACAGCACTGAGATGGCATTGGTCGCACTAGTAGATGATCTCTGGCATGCCCAGGATAGGGGGCATCTTCTTGATCTCTCAGCGGCTTTTGATACCATTGACCATGGTATCCTTCTGGGGCAGCTCAGGGGGTTGGGAGTGGGGGGCACTGTGCTGCAATGGTTCTCCTCCTATCTCTCAGGTCACACCCAGTTGGTGTTGGTGGGGAGACAGAGATCGAACCCAAGGACCCTGCCTTGTGGGGTCCCTCAGGTGTTGGTTCTCTCCCCTCTCCTATTTAACATATACATGAAACCCATGGGTGAGATCATCCAATGACATGAGGTAGGGTGTCATCAGTATACATCTCTGTCCCTGATCAAACTAGTGATGCCACTGAGGTGATGTCCTGGTGTGTGGAGGATGTGAAGATCTGGATGGGGACTAACAGGCTAAGGCTCAATCCTGACAAGACTGAGTGGCTGTGGATACTGCCTCCACGTTGTCCAGTTGATTATCTATTGTTGATGCTGGGGGGACACAAATTGCTTCCCTCAGAATGCGTGCACAACTTGGGGGTACTCTTGGATCCACAGCTCCAATTAGACCATCATTTGACAGCTGTGGCCAAGGGTGCCTATGCGCAGATTTGCCTGCTGCACCAGCTGCTCCCCTTCCTGGACCGGGAGGCTCTTCTTATGGTCACTCATGCCTTTGTCACCTCACAATTGGACTACTGTAATGCGCTCTACATGGGGCTGTCCTTGAAGAGCATTCGGAGACTACAACTGGTCCAGAATGCAGCCGCGTGAGTGATTAAGGGTGTACCTCAGTGCACCCATATAACACCTATCCTCCGCGAGCTGCACTGGCTCCCAGTGGTCTTCCGTGTGCAATTCAAGATGCTAGTAACAACTTTTAAAGCCCTTCATGGCTTAGGAGTGGGGACCTGAGTGGAGTAACGCCATCTCCCCATCTGGCTACCTGACAAGGCTCTGTGCCTGAAGATAGGAAAAGCAGTAATGGTGCTGCTACAAATCGGAACACCCTTTGAGGGGAGTGAGCAAACAGAAGATATCAACAGCGAGTCTTTGGGAGAAAAGAGAAAAGAGAAAAGAATTGAACTTTTTTCTTAGTTACTGGAGAAGCTTGGACTTGGAAATTTTGCTGGAAAAAGAAAAGAAAAAATAATGCCAAATTAGTTGAGGGGAAAAACAGCAGGAGAAAGTGAGGCGCAGATTCAAGCACCATAGCACGTACCTCCTGCAGAATTCCCAACAGCAATAAAGGAGATTTGGGACTTAATTTTTTTTTATTTGGAATAGTGGAAGGCAGATAGAACCTCAGCTTTAAATTTGATTTGGACTTTTGGATGATTCGAACTGTGACTGTGATTGAAGAGATTGTTGTGTGTTTTTGGATAAGTTGATATATACAAAATGACAATGGAATTGAAAGCAGAGGACCCACCTCACGAGACATCATATGTTGGACACATATTGGAGGAACTTGACGCGATGTGGGAAATAATGAGAAATACAATGAACATATTACGAAAATGGACTGATTGTGAGAAGAAGGAGGCCATGAAGCAAGAGATTTGACAAGAGGAGGAGGAAGAGGCGGACATAGTAGATAGACCAATTGGAGACAGCTGAACCAGAACTGATGGATGTGGGGCTAAATTACTGCAACAAGAAGCAAAAAGGGACAAAAATGAAGAAAGTAAAAAGTTTGGAGAAGGGGAATTGGGTGGTCCTGAGGGGGGAAATTGGGCAGAATAATAAACAAATTAAAAATTGGGAAGAAGATCAGAGGCTAGAGGTTGGGAAAGACAAGGAGGTGAGGAAAGATAATATATTTAAAAGGTAGAGGAGAGACGATGGCTGACAGCTATCTTAAGTTAAAGGGAACAACAGGAGGGAGAAGCTATGGCATAATTAAAAGTAGAAATGATAGATTGATATATAGGTTTTTTTATTTTAATTTCTTTAAGTTTGAAATAAGAGAAAAAGATAATTTAACTTAAGAAAACATAGTTAAATTTATGGACAAATGATTTTTTATTTTTATTTTTTATATATAGATTACCACTCCTAGTTTTAGTTAAATTTGTGTATTAGAAAGAGATTTGGAGTTGAATATGGATAAGAATGATTTTGCAACCTGATGACCACGATGTTTGATGTTGGTTTATGATGAGATTTGTAACAAACTTAAATAAAAAGAAAAAAATTTAAAAAAAGATGCTGAGGCCCTAGAAAGAGTGCACTGAAGAGCAACAAAGATGATAAGTGGTCTGGAGGCTAATCCCTATGAAGGACAGCTAAAGGAACTAGTTATGCTTAACTTTACAGAGGAAAGACTGGGGAGGGGGGGAGAGATGACAGTAGTCTTCCAATACTTGAAGGACTGCCATGGGGAAGAAGGCATTGATTTATTCAGCATAATACCTGAGAGTAGGACAAGAAGTGGTGGGTGGAAGCTGATTGGAGGGAGATCAGTCTAGATATTAAAAGGAGTTTCCTGACAGAATTATTTGAATTTATCTCGTAATGTTGGGAGTGTTCAATCACTGAAGGTGTTCAAGAAAAGATTGGGCAACCATTTGACCAGAATGATATGAGGAACACGACCCCCCACCAGGCAAGGAGATGGACCAGAAAACCAAGGTTGCTTCCAGCCCTATAATCTCCTATTTAAAAAAATGGACTAGGTTGCTGCATGTATTATGTGTTTGTGTTGTTTGTGTGGTTGAAAATATATTGTCCCTTTAGGGAAACTGTTGGGATGGGTGAAAAAAAATGCTACACAAGCCTGTAGATAGTTGTTGTTAATTGTGAAGTCGTGTCCAACCCATCGTGATTCCATGGACAATGTTCCTTGAGGCCTTCCTGTGCTTTACCATCCCCCAGAGTCCATTTAAGCTCACGCCGACTGCTTCAGTGACTCCATCTAGCCACCTCATTCTCTGCCATCCCCTTCTTCTTTTGCCCTCAATCATTCTCAGTATTAGGCTCTTCTCTGGTGAGTCTGCAGATACTATGATTCAAACAGGATACAACCAGATTTACATACATTCAATGTCTTTACAATAATGATTGAGTTCAATCATTATTGTAATGATATCAAATCTGTGTAAATCGGTTGTAGACCTTTATGATTATTGTTTTAAAACAAGAAGTAAAATAGAGCTGTTCTTAACTTTGTATCAAATTCAAATAACCCAGTAAATATATGTTGTCTGATACTGGAAGAATATTGCAATTTATTGACTCTAGAGGGAAAAGCCTCAGAGGCTCAAAAGTTGATTAGATTAGCAGCAGTCTGGGTTGAATAGGAATTAACTGTAATTGCTGGGATCTGAAACTAGGAGATTTTTCTTTTGTAACATTTCTTGAAGTCAGGACCAGCCTTTCTGGGGGGTAAAACAGGGCTACCTAAAAGAGCTACAGTAATACTTTCATTCTACAGTAAAATGCAGAAAATGACAGTGAACTAATTAACCCAGGTTAAGTATGTTTCAAGATCACAATCAGAGTAGACAAGGCCTACCTTGTCTAGATCAAGTTCAAGATCAAGTGAGGAACCAATTACCAATACCATTCTCTAAAGTCTTAGTAAGATCACACCTAGGATACTGCATCCAGTTTTGGTCACCACACTGTAAAAAAGATGTTGAAACTCTAGAAAAAGTGCAGAGAAGAGCAACCAGGGTGATTGACCGGAGAAATGAGGCGGGGTATAAATCGAATAAAATAAATAAAAAATAAATAAATTAGGGGACTGTAGACTAAGACATATGAACAACGGTTACAGGAACTGGTCTTGGCTAATCTAGTGAAGAGAAGGACCAGGGGAGACATGATAGCAGTGTTCCAACATTTGAGGGGCTGCCACAGAGAGGAGAGGGTCAACCTATTTTCCAAAGCACCTGTAGGCCAGACAAGGAATAATGGATGGAAACTGAACAGGGAGAGATTCAGCCTGGAAATAAGGATAAATTTTCTGACAGTGAGAACAATCAACCAATGGAACAGCTTGCCTGGGAGGTTCATCACTTGAGGCTTTCAAGAAGAGATTGGACTGCCATTTGTCAGAAATGGTGTAGGGTCTCCTGCTTGGGCAGGGGGTCAGACTAGATGACCTACAGGGTTCCTTCCAACTCTGTTAATCTGTTAAAGGCACTATCTGTCTTGTTCATGGGATAATAGTCTTGACCTTAGGAAACAGCCACATGCCTTAGGAGTCTTGATAAATCAGGTTCTGCTTTATTCAGTATTCCAGTAAGTAGAATTAGTGTCCTGGGAGGCTACTTAAGAATGTAACCAAGAACTGAGCACATGTGGCCCTTATATACCAGGGTGCTACATCTCCCCCTACAGGTTTACAGGTATAGCAGATGACAGCTGCTGCCACCCAGTGGCACGTCTGGGGGCAGAGCCAGGAACATAATTTTATGTGACACTATCGGCAATCTAATTCACTGTAAAGCAGCATTCTTGAGTTCTTTAGAATTGCATGACACAGCCAGGATGTAAAATCCTGATTTTTCTGAGTAAAAAGTTGAAAAGCAAATTTCATGCAGATTCCTGGAAGAGAAATTGAAGAACTGCCCATTAAATTAAGCCCCATTTCTTTTTGTGTGTAATTAAAAAATAGAAATATAAAACTATGCCATGCAGATATTTCACCATGAGACTATATACTTCAATGGGAACTTGAACAAGAACATAGATTGCTTTAAAAAGAGGAGGAGAAAGAAAAACAGCACCAGCTTAGACTTGAATATGCTGAAGTAGAAACACATTAAGGTCTTCATACTGGAAACATACTGAATTTGAATCCTTCTAGGCCCCAAATCCACTTGTTTTACATTAGCATAACAAGATTAGCCTCTAAATTCAGATATAAAGATAAATAGATGGGTATGTCTTTTAAAATTCCAGCTCATAGATATGGGATAAACCATTCTGCTTTTCTATTTTAATGCTTGGTGCTTATATTGTAAGAACAGTGTGATATATGAAGGAGGTGAGGAAGGAATGTTATCTTGCCCTATAGACATTATCCACAGAGACACAGAATCAGTTTGTACAGAATTAAAAGATAGCTTGAGTCAACAGTGCTTTTGCGATTGATTGACTTCTAGCATAATCCATATCCCAATAGTCATTTCAGGATTAGAGGGCAATAGGAAAATACAAACATGGACAATGCTATAGCAAAACTAATACGGCAAAAATGTTTTTTATGGCTATGATCTCACAATCAACCACAAGTGGTTCAGATGCAGCAACTGTCAGATATGTGAACGTGCGATTTAAAAAGCAGTAAAATGATTCTAGTAGGTTTCTAACTATTTTGTGGCCTTTTCTTTGAGACATTAGAACTCACTAGACCTGTCCTTAAGCCACCAGGTTTCTAGCCCTGATCCCCATTGTTCTCTGAGCCTTGGTTGACTCTACATCTCTTGGTTTCTGTCTGCTTTGTTTCATGTCCTGGTCCAGCTTTAGGACATGTACTTTTCCCAGCAGACATAACTCCTCAAAGCTATAGCAAGACTCTCCCTCTCTTACCTCATTGGCCCTTTAGCCATCATTTCCAGGGTGTCCTGAGGAATGCTATATTGGTGGTTTGAGAAGATTGTGAAGATTTTAAAATGGGCACTAATCCCCAAAGCTCGTGGCATGCAGGAAAGAATTTGGGAGATTGAACAAAGAGATGCTGTTTAGGAAATGGTCATATAAAAGACAGCATAGCCCATGGCTGGACAGTGGGTGAGTTAACAAGGGACCCTCCCTAGTTTCTCAAGCTGTAAGGAGATGGCAGGAGAAAGTATTTTCAGACTTGTAAGATTCTGCTAATGTACATATACAATAAAATAAAATTACCTCATCCAGTGATATTTCCTGTCTGATCTACCTAAAGAGGTTGATGGGGAGATAGGAACAAGGGGCAAAGCCGGTGCAGTGCAACTGTAGGTCCTTACATTCTTGCATATGGCATTGTGATGCAAATATGAAAGGGGAGATCTTGCATCATAATATTTATTTATTTTATTGGATCTATACCCCGCCTCTCTTCCCTGGTCAAGGGGAACTCGAGGCGGCTTACAGCAGTTAAAATGGGTACAATAAAGACAATATTAAAAACCACAATATAAT
>JANHGC010003012.1:57186-69483 GCA_027560395.1 Boaedon fuliginosus | reverse complement strand
ATTGTATTGTGTTGCCGCCTCGAGTTCCCCATCTGGGTGAAGAGAGGCGGGATATAAATCGAATAAAATAAAAAAAAATAAAAAAAAAATAAGCTCCAGGTAACTGTCTCATTTGCTCTCTGAAGTTTTGGGGGCAAGGTTTTTGGAAGTGATTTGCAATTTCTTTCTTGGTTTCTTCCTTACTAGGGTTGAGAGAAAGTGAGTGGCCCAAAGTCACTCAGTTAGCTTTGTATATAAGGTGGAAATAAAATTCATAGTCTCTCAGTTTCTAGCTCAGTGCCTTAATCACTATTCCAAACTAGTTTTCATAGTGAAGGTACTCATTATTTATTATTGAGCTTGTTTATTTATTTGAATGAAAAAATATATCCAGTGATATCTAGGTTGTATACGGAAGGCTATGGGAAATGTGGTAAGCTTGTACTCTGGACAATATCTGGGAACTGCTTCTTGCTCACTTTCTGAAGGACTGAAAGCAATAGATCATTTTTAAATGACATGAAAAGATTACCAGAATGGGTTTTTTTTGTTTTACTTGTATTTTTAAAACATTTTCTACAAAAAAAAATAGATGGCTTTGGTAAGTAAACATCTTCCATTTCCATACTTAACAAAAACATTGTTTTAACAAAAACCTCAAAAACATTGAAAAATAACTCTGATTCCATTACAGTACTAACTTTCAGCACCAAATGGATGGTTTTTGGTAGTGTAATTTCAGCCAATTTTTCAGAATGTCTAGGTAGGAGGTTAAAGGAATTGAAGTCATTCGCAAGCCTGTGCAGGGGTGGATTTCAAATTTGTTAACAGCCGGTTCTGTGGGCGTGGCCTAGTGGGCATGGCTTAGTGGATATGGCTAGGTGGTCATGTGACTGGATGGGCGTGGTCAACTTGATGTCACTCATGTCAAAGGATGCTCCTCCTCTCCTGGCCTCTCATGACCATGGAAATGTTGCAACGGTCGTAAGTGTGAAAAATGGTCATAAGTCACTTCTTATGACATGTCATGACTTGCAGACATCTCCCTACCAAGATTGTAATGTTAACAGGGGTAAAAAAAGTAGTAGCACCATATAAAACCCTTTCTCATTTTAATGAGTTTTGCCTGAAGATTTGTCCAGCTGCGAGAAATATTATGCAACAGAGAAAGTATGTACAACAAAGCAATGGCCTTTGTGCTCTTATTTTAAAACAAGTTTTCCTTTGTTATATCCTAGTACTATTCAATATTTTAGATTTGGTTTTGAAAAGTTGCTTCATAATATCCAGCAATGTAAATCCACCATCTGATTAAAAGAGCTGAACTTTTTCCCAAGACTTATCAACATATGTCAGTGACTCAGTGAAACAAAAAGTTGGCAGAAGATGCCTATAGGCTCCCACGTATGCTGAAGCAACTTTTCAGTTTCAAACTGAAGCATTATACAGCCCTATTATTTTTATAGTATTAGCTGGATTACAATTAATCTTTTAATTATAGTATTTCTAAATTCTACCTGAAAATGGGTAACTCCTGGATAACCCTTTGCCTGTGTGAAATAAGAAAAAAAGTCTTAGATTATTAGCAAATTATATGATACTATCAATGCAAGCTACATTGATTCTAAAAAGGATGGACTATTCAAAAAATTTGAATAGCTGAATTTGCAATTTCGTTTTAAACAATGTTCAGAGTGGAGAATCATTACACTTCCTAGTTCAGAGTAAACCAAATACCTCAAACAGCTCATCTCAGCTCCCTACAAACAACTTTCTGAATTAATTGCAGCTCTGACTAGAGCCATTGTAACAAAACTTTTCTTTATCTAATTTGATAATTAGTGCACTAATAATCAAGTGCACGAGTACACTAATCCACTGTTCATTTTTTTATGCCACAAGGTCTATCTTATTTTCATCCTGCAGGATTCCTCCATATTTTGGAATGCATCTGAAAGTAGATCATAATGGTCCACATTCAGTTTAAATGTTTTCTGTTTCTGCCTTAATCGGAAAATGAATTGAGAGGTAGCCAGAACTCAGAATAAGGCTAGCCTTCATCCCACTGCTGATATTTATAGTTTATTCCTTATATTTATTTTCCCTTCTCAGAAAAATCCAGCAGTCTTCCAAGTGAAATATGAGCTTCTGGCCCAGAGTAGGCATTGTTTGCTATGACATATTCTCTAGGAAAGGAAAAATGAAATTGACTTCAATACTGATGAATTTAATGGTGGGACAGTCTCAGGAGAACAGAGCTGTTGATCATTCAACTGTTTCATAGAAAGAAGAGTGGAAAGTGGGAGGGGAGGATATAGTAAGAGTGGTTTAGGGAAGAAGGATGGGTATGAAGTGTGTAGCAAGGTGTCTCTGTGTGGGTGTGTTTTGAACGATATGTTTACATGGATAAACAATGTGAATTTGAATACGTAAATGAATGAATGTGGCAATTCTTTTCATCTGATGAAACAAGCCTCTTCTAGTAAAGCATTCCCACTTTAATTAGAAACATTAGAACTTACTGTTCACAATGAATTCTGCAATTAATACACCACCTGTTTGCTCCATATGTTCTCTCCGTTTTTCACATGCCTTAAAAATAGCAAAAAAAAATCAATTAAAATAGTTAATCCTAGTTTATAAAAAGTATGCAACCTAAGTAGCTGTAGAACCCAAAAGTGAACAATAACAACAAAAAGACAAATTATTTCCTTTAACCAGCCAAAAAAATTAAGATTGCCTTCTCTTAAACATTTTGAGAGCATTTTTGCAGTTCCTTCGCAACGGTACCATGGAATAAAGCTAAGTAACCTCACTCTTGGTATATTCGGTGAGAATTATGTACCATTAAAGAGCTGGCTTGGTATAGTGGTCAAAACATCAGGATAGAAACTGAGAGACTGCAAGTTCTAGTCCCATATTAGGCACAGAAGCCAGCTAAGTGACATTGGGCCAATCGCTTTCTTTCAGCCCTAGAAAAGAAGCAATGGCAAACCACTTCTGAAAAATTATGCCAAGCTAACTGCAGGGAGTTGTCTAGTCAATGTTCAAGAATTGAACAGAAGAAAAAAAGAGTACTGCTATCCCTTCCTGTGAATTATCTGAGATATTGGAAGGACTCAGCAACCCTGAGAGCAACATTATCATGGGAAGAAGTTCCTGATAAGGTCAAGAAGAGTGAGGTAAACAATCCATAATAAGAGTGATTAAAATGAAGCAGGGATGAAGGAGAAATTTATATATTTGTTTTCTGAGGTTTTCGTGGGTGTTTGTATGTATGTCTTTGGTTATTCGTGTTTTATCCCATGTAAAATTGGAAGTAGCTTGGCCACATTTTGACGAGGTCACATTCATCATCTTCAGGCTAGTGCCTGAAGCCAAACAGCAGCAACATCACTAGCCAATCTAAACAATACCGCACCACCGATCATTCCAAACACGACCAATCTCCATCCCAACCACCAATCCCAACCACCAACCAATCCAAACATGACTAACCATCATCCCAAACCACTGACTAATCCAAACATGACCAATCCTCATCCTAACCACCAATCCCAACCACCAACCAATCTAAACATGACTAATCACCATCCCAAATCACCGACCAATCCAAACATGACCAATCACCATCCCAACTACCAATCCAAACCACCGACCAATCAGGACACACCACCATCGGCATTTAAGGAAAGAAGACAGCTACGATCATGCATTGCTCCCAGAAGTACAAAGCCGAAACATCAACATGAAGATGATGAGCATGACCTCATCGAAACGTTGCCAAGATACTTCCAATTTTACGCAGGAGAAAACCCGAATAATCAAAGATACATACATACATACATACATACATACATACATACATACATACATACATACATACATATATGCCTCATGTTCAGTCACATGCATTGACATGTAAGTCAATTAACACAATGCCTTCTGCATAATAATTTTTATAAAGGGAATCTCAAATCCAAACTTCAGAAATTATAAGCAAGGCCATAGATGTAGAACTGTCACAAACACTAAATTTACTTACAGTAGTTACTTACAGTAAATTATACAACTCTTTTAATGGATTCCAAATAAATGGTAATTCTAATGAGACACAGAACATTTATCATATCCAGATAGCTTCTAGACATTATAGGGCAACACTATCACAAACAATGCATTAGCACCCTCTAGTGAATATCACAAATTATTCCTTTCCATTCTTACTCATAAATGAAGCTTACAGTTACATAGATGAAGTTCATAATTGTCTTACAATAACATTGTAAAGTGGGATCTATATTATCTAAGATATAGCTTTTATTCTAGCAGCCATCAGACTTAGCAAAGGCATGTCACACTATGATACTTCTATGCCCAAATCCAAGTTTTACTGCTTGCAGAAGCATTAAAGTAAATTCTCAGACCCACTAACCAATGTCATTTGGGTGTATTCAGTTTCAAGTCTGTACTCCCCCAGAAAAAAATGAAGATGGAGTGAAGAACTTGAAATATAACCACCAAGAAGAAAGGCTTAGGCTTTTAATGTAAGTCATAACAAAAACAGAAATGGCTTTAAAACTGATTTAATACTGTATTGAAATGTTGGACCAAAAATCCATATTTTGTCTTTTCAGGTTCATGTATCCTGTTTTGGGATTCTAGAACTTACCACTGGGCAAAAGAACTTTTCACTATCACACACATATGTTTCACAATGTAGCCACACTTTGGAAAGTTTGGGAATATTCTGGAACCGAAATGCATTAAATTGGAAGGTGGCTCGACTATTTTTGCCATTTTCATGTACTAAAATGGAGTCATCTGTTGCACACCTATGCCAAATAAATAACAGATATTATTAAAATGAAGAAGAAACAGATGAGATATAAATATAATACATCAATAAATAGTATAAAGATATATTGAAGTACCATCTCATGTGAATAAACCTGATTGGGTGAACAGAGTGAATGAATTACATACCCCTTAGCTATCAGAGGCCACTGGATTTGGTAGAAATATTCTGAGGAAGGAGTTGCCCAGCAATTGCTCAATACTACTTTAAATCTGCAAAAGGACAAAGAGACATAAACATTGACAGAACAACAATATCATGCTGGAAGCCATGGATATAAAAAGATCATACCGATGACTTAAACCTTTGGCTTCCACTCCAGCAAATACATCAGAGCCAATTTCTGATATATCAACAATGAAAGGGGCTTCTTTCTTGATCGAAAACTTGGCATTCTGAGATTAAAAAAAACACAGGGTAATGTGATTTATTTATTTAACTGTTTTGCTGTAGGAGATTTGCAGGAGAAGCAAATGAAGGCCATATTTTCTCAGAGTATTTGAGGTCAGCAAAATTATTTTGACAGCTGAAATGTCATAACAGTAAACATGCATTAAAGTATATTAAATAATTAACTATCTGCTGTCGTTTTGTGACATCTGAAACTCTGCCTAATGATAGTATTGCTTTCTAAGATATACAGCCAAATGATGACATTTTGCTTGCTGCTTGACCTGAAACAACTGATGTAATCCCCACTTATTATGAAAACACACATTGCACCATAACTGAAACTGAGCAAGTCATTTTTATACCTGAGATAGAAAATGACACAACTATTTCCCTCATGAGGTAGTTTGCTGTTGTATAAACAACATTGATACAAAATAAATTAAACAACCAGCCATTTACTCCCCTTTTGAATTCCTTTAAGTTTTATTTGTGTTCCTTTGTCAGTTCACTCTGCTTAATGGATGGCCCTGGTCATCAAGGAACTTAGCTTTTTCAAGACACTATCAAATCCTTATTTTAGTCACTTATACTACTGAGAAATTTACTGAGCAATCAGCACATACACTATACTTACAGAATAGAAGTTGAGAGACAACTGGCTTTCAAAGGAACCGGCACTACCATTCTTCACATGAACAGTTGCTACCCTAAAATAGGCAGAAAATGACACAGAACTGATTCTTATGCTATTGAAAATAGAGGAAAACCTATGCTAGAAGATGGAATTCCAGTGAATTGGGGCAGTGTTACCTTTGGTCAAAGGCAGCATGATTCACCAGATAATTTGCCTGATAGGTGCAGGTAAATGAATAGTTCACAGGTTGGCTTTTCACAATGACAGTGCTGTCATTGGAACTGATAGAGTTATAGAAACGATAAACAGGGTTTTTAAACTGCATGGGAAGAAAAGATGCAAATGCAATTTTAGTTTAAATGGTTCTATCATTCATTCAGTTCTAAATCTGTTGAGTTTCCAACCATACAGAATCAAAGCATTTCACAATCCCATGAAGAAAGAAGAAATAAACACAGGTTTGCCTTCTGAAGCCCATGCCTCATAAATCCACCTTTTAAAAATATATTTTAAAATTTAAGCTTTATTTTAAATAAATGCATTTATTTTAAAACATTTGTACATCGATTTCCATTAAAAATCTTGAAGCAGTTGATCATAAAACTAGAACAAAGCAAGCAGTAAGTTAAACACAACTAACCAAAATTGTACAGTAAAGCTTTATATTAAATATGAAAATAAAATAAACAATAAAACAGTAACGGACAGTAAAAGGATCCTCTGATTCTTAGGCTCAATCAACACCACTGCTCAGGGTGAGACAAAAGATGTGAAAATAGAGAACACAAGGCAAGAAAAACTTATTCAGCCAAGTTTTTTTAACAATTTAGTGTTGCAATCATATGTGTTTATTATTTTGTACTTCCTATTTTAATGGTCTTTTATTTGTTTTGTAAGCTTCACAGGACTGTTGAATGAGAGGTCACCTTAAATAGTTATCATATGTGCCTGGTGTCTGCCAGATGGCAACAGAAGGACAAGAAAACTAATATTTTGCTGCCTGTATTGGCTGTTTGGACTTTTGTATGTTTTATTTTGTTTAATAAACATTTCTTCGCTTTCATGAAAAACAAAGCCCACATAAAATTTAAAAAATACAAAGAACAAAAATATGGGAAAGTACCGGTAGAAAAATCATTATTAAACCCATGGAAAAATGTGTTAATTTTATTTTTTTAACCATTTTATTTTATTCAATTCCAAAATCCAATAGAAAAAATAAATAAACAGAGACAAGACGAAATTAAACAAAAACACTGAAAAAATGTGAATAAAACACATATTTGTAAGCATAGCGATAAACTTTGACCACAAGGAGTGGTATTTCTTTTTGTCTTTCCATTATGTCAATAATAAAGTATAAACATTTATTGTGAATCCAACACTGTAAGTTAGATTTCCAGTTCAGATATTGTAACCGTAAACATATCCATTTTGAACTACATAAAATACTGTAACATAGAAAGGGATATCCTACACTTTTCCTTGGCTCTCGATTGTTCCTAGATGGTATGGAAACATAGCTGGAATACCAAGGATATATTCTAGCCTTAATTCTGGTACATTAGACATGTTAAAGCACCATGCTTCTGACATCTTAACTGTACATTGGAAATAATTAAAATAAAATGTGTATTAATATATGTGCAATAGAAAAAAAAGTAGAATTTGCATTAAAAATGTTCATTAATGGTATTAAATAACACTGCTGTAACAATGGTAATACAAACAGCAATGCACTAAACTACCATAGTTGTGAAATTGATATAACTTTTAATATTTATCAAATAGAAAAAGAATTTGTTCATGCCTACAATATATGTTTAGTCCCTTTTCTTCTTTTGCCAGGCATTGGATATTCAAATTCTGAATGTGGCTGAAACGTCACAACAAGATGTGACAAGGAGTGACTTTGACCTTAATATAAATGCAAATGAATTAATTATCTTTAACAATGCTGAAAATATAAAAATGCTGGAAAATTTGTATCAGTTCTTTTTCAGATATATAACATAGTACTTTAATAAAATCTTATGAAATATATCTCACTCCAAACATACCTTGCACAATTATAAACATGTGTGGAAAATTGCATGTTAACACATTAGATACTTACATCTGACTGTGTTCCACAGTATGATTTGTTTTGGGGTGACAAATCTGGGATGGAAAATTGATAGTATCCTGCATCGTGAATTCCATTATAGCAAATCCCCCCAAGTGCCAGCTGATTAACTTCCCATCCATATGGACATTCTGGGATTTTTGTGATAATTGTTTTAGGATAACAATATACCAAAATCACATCTAAAGCAAAAAATGAAAGATAATACATTTATGCAGCAAAGTTCTAATAAAAAAAATCAAGGGAAGTAATGCTCTTTCCACTATTACAAGCTTGAGCTTTAATTCAAATTAAGTTTTCAGTATCTTCCACTATTAGCTTCCACAATTAATACCACAATAAGCAGTCCAAACTTCATTCTAATGCCTTTGGGCATTGAATAAGACAACATTATTGTAAATATGGAAGCTAAAAGCAGCAACAGAGTTTGCATAGCTTTACTAGTCTCTCATGCTTAGACATTAAAGAAACATAAACATGCAAATAGGATTAATAATATCTATAATTTCTTTTTATGGAAAACTATTAGCCACAACTTATGGTTATCTTAATTTTACAAGCATGAATATATGTCTGAACTGCACAGCACACCATGCAAAAGCAAATGTTAATACACAAGTAATTTCCATCAGCAGAAAAAAACAGAAGGAATGTAACATCTGTGATACCCTTTGCCTCATTTAGTGGATTATTATGTTGCTATTCCTTCTGTGGGAATCTTGATAGTAAGGAAGGCAATATACCACAAGTGGAAAAAATAAGTAGAACAGCCATATGGACACAAATTGCGGTTTCAATGGTTTCTACTCAAATTTAGGTCCTTCATGTAAGATCCCATTGACTTCAGTGGGACATTTAAACAATAAAATTAACTGAACTTAAATTTGGGATGGTTTGTAACCTTTATAAAATACTATTAAATGCCGCACATCATTATGATTTTACATGAATAGCTCCAAACATAAGATACAGTATATGTTTCTGTTAACCATTTTTGCTATCAAATCAAATATGAACAGGCATGTCGCAGATATAGCTAGATTATATTTTTAAAAAATCAGTTATTTTACCTGCTTTATTTGGACTACAAGGAACTGCAAAACCACGAGCCAAGATGACCCACAGTAGAAAAACCAGCATCATCATTCTCCCAAAGATATGTAAATATTAATAAAAGAATTTGCTTTTCTATAATGCTGTAGATCTCAGGAATTCACTTTTGCATATGTATCAAGTGCCTGTAAGTAACCCAGCACTATATAATATATATATATGTGTAATCTTCCACTCTGAAACTTTATTTTGGTTCCTAATAAAAAGCAAAAATGGTTCATGTTTAAACTTTTTTTTTTAAATGAACTTTTCCTTTTAAAGTAAATGCAATATCCTAGTCATCGTAGAAGAAGGAGGAGAAGGAGATGAAATGGAGTAAATCAGCAAGATTTAAAAAAATCTCATGCAGTCACAGAGTGCAACTGCAATTTCTGAAATTAATTTCCTTATTCAGTATATGCTTAACTTTATCATACTTAAATCAATGAGAACCGAGGTATGCTATGATTTCTCATTTTGTCTCCATGAATTTTTGTTCTTCTAAGAATATTAATATTATTCTACTAACAAAGTATAATTTTCATTAAAAAGAAACCGCTTGAGTACTTTTGTACAAAAATAATTATGTCACTTGCTGCAGATTATGTAAATGAGTTGATATTACTTGCACAGTTATTGTTTCATATCAGATGTTAATTAAATTTGTTATATAAATTCCACATTGATCTGATATATGAGAGCCATTTCAGCATTCAATTCTGAATCTATAGCACATAGTTATTCTAAAATAATTTATATTTTTTCATTAGCCATACATTTATGCTTAAATCTATATCATATTCCAAAATATCTTTTTAAAATAATCATACATACCGCATAAGAAACAGTTTGCAGATGAGACTATTAGTTCTTGTTCAAAACGTTAAGTCTGTTTTCCACCAGGTTTCTTTTTCAAATAACACTGTCTGGCCTTACCTTTGCTTTATATATGCCATCTTGTAAATGGACCCTCTGCTTTTCAGTCTTCATTACTTTACTCCATGTGGAAAAAGTAGGTTAGGTAGATAAAAGGTTAAATCATTTATTTTCTATTACAAGAAATCAATTTCAATTTTCAGTTCATGAATTTAACTTCGCTTTCCTAATATTGAGAAGGATTTTACTTAAAATGAGAAAGCATATTTTTTCTTATGTTTAGCAATAATTATGATGATTGGACCAGAGTCACATGTATCATTTTCCATATCACATTGTGAGTTTTGATACTGACAGAACTATTCTTCTAAAGAAAACCTTAAGGGACATAGCTCAAAGTAGAGCCATTGCTTTTTTGAAAGTAACTAGTAGCCTCTCTACAGCCATAATATTAAGCATTATATATGAAAACTCAGATAATCTTATGGCAAATCTAAACATTTATATTTTGAATGATTGGTTGTTTCCATGATGTATTTCTACCTATTCTTAATTTCAAGCTGCCAAATACTCTATTATTTCTTTGAAATGACTGTCATCCATTTTAAGATACAACTAGCATATTTGAGGGAAAGAAATATGTCAGCCTTTTATAATATGAAAGCAATTTTTAGGGACACAAATGTCCCCTACTTAGGCCTTTAGCAGAGTAATTCAAAGTACAGTTTGTGCTACAGTGCCTAGCTATCTGATGATGTATTTATTTGCATAAGAAAAAAAGACTCCACAAAATATAGTTGGGTGAACAGTATTTGATCTCTGCCGTGATAAAAGGTGAGGGCCCAAGAGAGGTTTGTATTGCTCTGAGTAATTGCAGATAAAAAGAGTATTCATTAAATAGCAAATTATACTTCAAATGCTAATTGCACTTCCTAAGAGAGCCCCCTTTTGAATAAGTAGATAGCACAACCTTAATGATGGGAGTATCTGTACTGGCCTCTACAAAAAGTGAATCAATGGCTTCTTGTCATCCCAGCCTCAAAAGCTTTTTTGAGAAATAGCTCTTCAGTTTCTCCTTGTTCTGTCTACTGTTATCAAAAGCATCGTTTTATTACAGTATTTACTGTTCATGTGTCACGAGCTGGCAGTTTGTCCAGGGAAAAGACAAATTGTCTTGTAACATTTTTGCAGGATAATATTCTAGAGCAAGAAATTACTGGTAGTTTTTTCATAAAGAAAGCAATCCCGAATTTTAGACACTATTCTGCACATCTGCAAAAAAAACCCTCCTAGGATATTATTTGTTCTCTTCTATTCCCATGTTCTCATTGAATCTAAGACAATTCTTCCATTTTGAAGACAATTGGTTACTCTTTTCTGTAAATATATTCTTAAAGCTAGCACAAAGCATAGTTGTTATGATTCCACAATTATGATAGGGCAAAAAAAATCTCATTGTTCTAATACTTTCACACAATTTCTTCATGCTAGGCATTGATTTTTTTTATCTAACAAGAAACGTAAGGGATGGTCTGTATTGGGAGTCTGCAGTACGACTTTCAGATGTTTTGAATTATCTAATAAATATCATGGAGAGCAAATAATATTGGAAGGCACCAGACTGCTGGACAATAATTTCCTGAAGAAAAGTCTCCATGCATTAATTCATGAATGTTACACAGATTGTGAGTTACAGTACAAACTACTTGTTTGAATATCTGCATGAAGAGATTGCTATTATATGTTGAAGACAGCAATATTATTAAGACATTCATTTAATGGCATTTGTACACTGCTATTTTGGATAAAAGAAGATAGTTGATGATGATGCATTATTACATGTTGTTTCTCCTGTTCAATATTCACTACTTTAATAATTATGTAGTGATCGGATTGCCTAGTGTCCTTTCCATATAAACCACTTATTTACCTGAAAGCCATTGAGTAAGGATAATTTATTCAGACACAATTACCAGCAGAGAAAGACTCTGCCAGTTTATCAAAGTACTGTAAAGATAAGATTTAGCCTGTACATTAATTTTTTAGAGAGCTAGCTAATCCCTTTTTAATTAATTGTTAATTGTTTAGTTTAAATTAGTTTTACTGATGTAATTTTAAATTGTGTCCTATTTATTTAATATATTTTTAGTTAAAAGTATGCATGAATTGAATGATTGTCTGGGGGGAGGTTCCTTTTGTCATCCAGCAGGAGTAGTCAGGTCGGGGTTGAGACAGGTAGAAGTTGTAGGGGAGCCCGAGGGGCGGCCTATCACCGTGGTGACTGGGAGGGGCAGGTACGGCGGGAGCCGCGGGGTTAGCCATTACCGGGGATCGCGTGCA
>JANHGC010003012.1:37366-50687 GCA_027560395.1 Boaedon fuliginosus | reverse complement strand
GTTTTTCCAGTTTTTGTAGGTAAAATTAGGTACCTCGGCTTATATTCGGGTCGGCTTATACTCGAGTATATACGGTAAATAAAATAAATAAAGCTGAGAAAGCAATGTTTGGATTTAAATCCTTAAAAAAGAGAGGCGAGACATTTAGAAAATAAAGCCAATGCAAGAACTGATCTATGGATCTGATCAAAGCAAAGATGGTTTGCAAGCACAGAGAAATATGGAGAGAAATTGTGGATGGTGTTGGTATATGGTGCTGTATTTCCTTTTTAAACATCTTTTTATCTTTATTTTATTTGCTTGCTATTCCTTCTTCCTTTTTGTGCTTTGCACAATATTGCTTCCTTCAAAAGGAAACAGTGTGATGGGAATACATAAACTTCAATGAGGTGATTAGTCTGTCAGAATTGATTGGACAATGATCTGCTTAGTGTGTATGTGCATAAATTCTATCTCTGAACCCAGATCTTACAACCGAAAGTGAAAAGTGAAATGTGATTTGTCTGCTTATGGCTTAGCATGATGTAGAAACCCAACTAGAACGGTTAATAAGCAGTTTGTGGCTTAGTGGTATATGCAAAAACAGCTAAAAATGAAAATCAATAAAGAATATTCACTCTTTGCATTTATTGCATTTTCAGCAAACGAGCACCAAACTTCCACCTAAATAATAGGGCAAAGTTTTTTGTCCTTTCCTAGACAACTCTGGAATACAAATCAGACAAATTATAAAACAGTACAAGTAGCAGGATGAGTCCAAGTAAAGAGACATCAAAGCAGCCCTTGTCTTTTCTTGCTTCTCTCTCTCTCTTTTCTCACACCCTACTTCATATTAGTTGTTATTGGAGGTGCCTGGGATTGTCCAGGGAATCCTGGTTTGATGAGCTTTTTCAACTTGAGTCTTTCAGGTTTTGTTGCAGGGAAGAGAAAGATCAGATTATTATCTGACCTTCTCTTTCCACCAAGAGCTGCTAAATCACAGCTATCTTAATACATATTAACATTTGGCACAGCTATCTTAATATTATCAGTAGGCACATTAGGCACAATTTAAACAAAAATCTTAAAAAATATCTACACACTTTTTTTGTGCTTCAGCACTCACTATGGTGCCCTTCTAACACAACTTTGTAGAATATTCGGAGACTGCCTTTGTCCTGGAATAAAACAAGGTCTCCAATTCCTTTTACACCTAAAATAATCGGCAGCAATCAGACCATTGCTCTGCACAGAGGAAAAATCTGATGATCCCCGAGCTTTCCTTCAAGTCGGGCTCATCTCCCAATCTCCCGCTTGATTTCCCCAGCCAGGGCTGATGGCAACCCAAGACACCGGGAAGACACCAGCCAGGTGGCCACGGAGCACCTTTCCGCAGCGTGCTGAGGCGCGCCAGCGGTCGCTGACGAGAGCGCAGCCCGGCCTCTTCCCCAGCTCGCCGGTGCCTGGCGCTCAGGAAATCGCGTCAGCATCTGCCCTCCTTGTTGGGGCGGCGTGAAAGAGTCAGCCTGCCCGCTAGCTTGCCGGCAAGGTCTAGCTGGGGTGCAGCTCGCGTCGGAGCCGCGTTGATGTAGGGCGCGCTTTACCCCGCGCCGCGTCCGTCTGTTTTTCCCCAAAGGGTCGGAGATCGGAAGGTCAAGGGATACAGGATCCGGCGCATCGGGAGTTTTGGGAGAGGTTTCTGCTGGATATTTCGAAAGGAAATCTTAAAAGGCTTTTCTGAGGTTGATCCTCCGCTGGTATCGTCACTGGAAAAAAGAAGGTAATTGTGGAGTGGGGAGTTGAGACCAATGTGTTGGTGGCTATTCTAGGAGAACTAGGCTGTTTATGAAATGTTTGCATGGGAATGATTTTGAAGCAAAGAAAAAAAAATACGTTGAGACGGTCACTGTCCGTAACTAGCAGTATTTTTGCTGCCGCTATATTGGACGAGCAATTCATAAATAAACCGTAAGATTAACGTGGAACCAAAGCTTGTGCGCACCAATTACAATGGAAAGTATTTTAGGAACTACTTTTTTAAAAAAGGAGCGCATAGCACACCGAACTTGGCTTTAGGCCCATGCTTGAATGAGATAGCAAGTGAAATGAACACAGCATGAAAGAAATGCAGAATAATCTGATTGACAAACCCTGTTCTCCCACTTTCTTTTGTAAAATGTTGTGAAGAGGTGAATGAGAATGTAGAGAAACAGCATGGTATTACAAAAAGTATTTTTTTCAGATTTATCCCTGAGCCTATGGACAATTAGAAGAAGTCGCTGCATGGAGGAAAGTTCCTACAAGGTGGAAAGCGATTGTGCAGTTATTTGTATATGTTGTTTTGTGTGGAACAAGCTAGTATATGGACATATTTTATCATTCTCTTAACTATGGCAATCTGGTTGATGAATCTGGATTAAATTCAAAGTAGCTCCTGAATAAATACCCATTTTCTTTTTAGATAGGCTGATTATTTTCCCCTTTTCTTTTAGCCTTTCACTTGCATTCCATTGGTGTACTTAACTAACTCTGTGTGAAAGTCCCTTCTGTCATTCAGCCAATTTGGCTTAGATTGCTAATGTTCCCTTGGTGATTAGTTTGAGCCAAATATCTTTGGCAGTAGCCTTCTGCTGTAATAGGGACACCCAACATTTGATACTGGTGTTTAATACAGTAGTTGATCTGTTATTTATTGAAGAAAGTTGAAAGCGACTATATACTTTCCTAGTACTGTTTGTTCATGCTTTTGCATATAAATTATCTAAGCAAATTCTGAAGGAGATGCTTTTTTTTTCTTCCAGTATTTTATAAAAATTGAAGCTTCAGCAATTTGCAACCCAGTCTCGTGTTCATATAATTGGAAGTAAATCTAATTAATTCAGTGACATTTACTCCCAGGTAAGTTTATCCAAAGATCCAGTCTTACAGGCTATTGTTTCTATGGACACTTTATTCTAGTTTATATTTCAGTACTTAGAGTGTTGAGGTATGAATGTTATCTGTTATCAGATAAGCAATAAATATGCTGGCTGGGTGGTTTGGAAATTTTAATCCCTGATGTCTAAAAAGCATGGGATTGAATATGCTTCAGTTGGTAGAACTTCAGATGTATGATATTTCATTGTCAGAATACTTGGATGTTCCAAATAATCGAAGCATTAGTTACAAAATCTGCCAATAATATACACAAAAATATTTAGGGATTCCACTGTAAGTACTACAGTAATATCATTGTCTTACATTTTCTCATATCTGTTTCTTTTTCTATTTTCCTATCTCCAGTTTCTGGAACAGTTCCAAATAAGATTTTATTTAAGATTCAAGTTTACATTCTGTAGCAATTAGACTTGGTCAAATCACCACAAGAGATTCTGGTAGGTGTTAGTTATGTTTTGTCTCAAACGTGCTGTAGAAAAATTAAACATGGTGTTGTTCAATAGGAAACTAGACCATGAATTCATCCTATTCTAGACGAAGTTTCTCATAAAAGTACAGCCTGGGATAATTCTTTGATTCTCAGTTCTTCCTGGATTCCCAGGTGAGAAAGAACAGGTTTACATGACAGCAATGATTCTCTTTAGCCAATTGGATTTGGCAGCAGTTGTCCATATTGTGATCACACCCTTTCTTGACAATTTAAATTTATGTGGAACTACTTTTGAAAATGTCTTGAACCGCCAATTGATGTAAATGTGACTGTTTAAATATCTTCATTAGTTGTCAGTTGTTTTATCAGCAAAATTTAAGATGGTAATATTAATCTTCAAAACTACATACTGTACAGATTATCTGAGGGACTATGTCTTTTGCTAGAAACCTGTTTGAATGCTTTGATTTACAATAAATATGACCTACTGCTTTCCACAGTCTGTATCAAAGATTTTCAAAGTTTCTCAGTTCATGGAGTCCTTATATTTCATATTTCATAGTACCCCTGTAAATTTTTTTTAAAAAATCAGCCTCACAGTTTGGGAATTACAGATCTCTATATTAGATAAACAGGAGAGGGCTTTCTTCCTCATCAGTCCCAAGCTATGGAATATCCAGTCTGCATCTCTTCATTCTTAGTCCAACATCTTAGTTACAATATCGCATTAGTTTTCTTAGAAAGTTATGCTTAAAGCATTTTGAAGAGCAGCCAGAATGCATCACTTCTTTTAAAATACCTCTCATTCATGAAGCTTTAAAATCCTTGTGTTTGTATTTTTATATTTTGCAGTTTTTTTCAGCAATAATAGTATATTCAGTGTAATTAGAATGGCAAGGAAAAAAATCATTCTCTGCTGAAAAACTGTCCCCTATAATTTCCTGGGTCCCTAAAGAAACTTCTGGCTGTATCTTGGGAAGATGCATATTATTGAGCTTTCCCACTCTGAAAAAATATATTTGTTTATGTCTTCATATTTTTTACAAATGCATAATGTAGATGAGGAGTTCATTAGTTTTTAACAATAAAAATGCTTATGATTAGCACGGAGAAAGAAACCCATACTTTTTCTGTACTTAATTTGGACTGTTTGTATAGTATACTAATTTACATTTAACTGTTTGTATAGTGTACGTTATAACCCATGTTTACCTATCTTTATTTGCCTACATCCAATCTCAAATCTCAAAAAACCTACAATCTCAAAAAAACTCAACATTTACAATGATTTTAAGCATATTGCAGTTGTGAATTGATTAAGGACGTATAGTCTTTCACATTTCATCTGCATCTGTATAACTAATCTACCTTCTCTTCTTTCCCAACCTTCCTATGTTTTATTCCAATTTAAGTCTTACATCAGTCTTGCTACTCTCTGCATTTTATAAAGAGAACTGCTCATGAAAGCTTTTTCCTTTCAAAAAATTTGGTAGTCAAAAAAGGTACTACCATATTCCTTCTGATTGTAGACTCATACAATAATGCTGAAATAGTTTGGGTGTGCAAAACACACTGAGTGGCTAATCAGACATTTTATCCTTGCTTGGTTTGAGAACATAGTGTCTGTGTTCCAGCTTTCGGAAGCTTGATGGACTTCAACTGTATTTGCCTAGAAGCTTATGCAAAAAAGAAGTGTATAAAAGAAACTGGTTTAAATTCCTCTCATAATATTTAAACATGCATTTATTTTCTGTGTATGAATGGAGCACAAATTTAATTTCCTCCGATCAAAACTTATGCTGGTAATTATGATCAACCTATAGATAAGTTTGAAGTATAATTACATTTTTTTCTGTAATGAGTTACACGACCTGAATGGACAACTGAAAGAGAACAAGTTGTAGTTACATGCTATACTATATAATTATATAGTTGTGTCTTTTTAATTGCCAATTGTAGTTGTGCCATGCACTTCCTTAATTTGGAAGTAAAGTATGGATGTGCCAAGCACTTCAGCTTTAGAAAGACATTTAGGATAAATGAATTTGGTTATTTACTAATACACTTAATTCTTTAATGCTGAAATTATTTTCTTCTTTTAGTTCATGAGCCTGAATTTATGTTGTAGATCATGGATGATACCGCTTTGTCACTTGGAACAATAGATGTTTCTTATTTGTCATCTTCCGCAGAATGCACTGTCACAAGATGTAAACATTCCAGTGAAGAATGGGTAAGCAAAATGCATGCTTGTTGGGTGCTCCTGGGTTTCTTAAGATAAAATGCTAGCGTCTATTGAAAGGTGAAAAAGTAACATAGGGTTATGCTTTAAAAAATTAGGAATGTTCCATACAGATAGTCTTTGCTTACTACCCACTTGTTCAGCAATTATTCAAAGGTGTCACAGTGCTGAAGAATGCTGCTTGTGATTGGTCCTCTAAGTTCTGATCACTTCAGCACACCTATAGGCACATGATTGTGATTCAAGTGCTTGGCAAACAATGGTTGCAGCATCCTGCAGTCACTTAACTGGTATTTCTGATTTTCCCAGTTGGCTTCGCACAAGCAAAGTCAGTGGGGAAGCCGACAGAGAAGGTCACAGGTTTCTCAAATAATCTAGTAAATTCCTTCAGGTTCCCTATGATCTCTTCTGTATCATCTACCTTGCAGCCTTCCTGCATTTGCACCTCACTTCACTATCCAGCCCTGCAACTTTCTGTGCTTGTGTATAACCTGTGCTAGGCTTCACAAATTTCCCTTGGTCTTCCCCAACTTACAGCCCCCACCAGCCCTTCTAGGCTTCCTTTACCTGGGATGCTCCAGAGCATCCCTGTGCTTCTTACCTGGGACTTCTGCCACTTCGGCCTTAATGAGGCCTATCTTGAGATTACAATGGCAGACGGGACAGCTGGGATTGCAATTCCTAAGCAATGCAGCCACATGATATTGTGTTTTATCACCTTATCCCTTAGCAACAGTAATCCCAGGTCCAATTGCCATTGGAACCCAAGGACTATCTGTAACACATTTAGATAGTTCTCTACACAGTTCTTAGGGCAGGATATAATTGATAAAAAATAATGCAGTATTATAACATAGCACCACTTTCATTTAAAATGTATCTATAGAAAAAATTCAGATGCATATTATAATATATAATACAGGATTATATTATTTCAGATTTATTCCTACAGCATTCCAGAAGTGTACAAGTAATCCTCAACTTATGACTGTAATTATGCCCAGATTTATTGTCATACGTCATGGCAGTCATTAAGTAGGTCACACCCGATTTTATGACCCTTTTTACAGGGACCATTAAGTGAATGCTGCGGTAATTAAATTAATATTGTGGTCATTAAGCGAATATGGTGGTTGTTAAATGAATCTATTTTACTATTTTACCATCCATTTTACCCAATGGGTATTTTTACCAGAAATAAATTCTGGCAAAAAACCCACCCAATAATCACATAATCACTATATGTTGCAAATGGCCATAAATGCCAACTGGTTGCCAAGCACCCAAAAGACGTATGATTGCAGGTGAGTACAGTTGTGGAACTCCAGAACTGGTTCATGAGTACTTTTGAGGGAGGGGGGGCTGTCATATTGGAATGATTCAGTATCAAATATATAGATTTCATATAATTTAAAGAGGAAAATATTTTGACAGTATCATTGATCCAGATTCCTTTAGGTAAACATTTGTGAGTCTATGACTCACCTTGACCGGGAAAGAGAGGCGGGGTATAAATTTAAATAAATAAATAAATAAATAAATAAATAAATAAATAAATAAATAAATAAGTTTAATTACTTTCAATAACTGAATTTGGTTATTTGTTTAAGCAGAACAAATAAATCAATAATTATTTAGCTAGTTCATTTATACAAAGTAACCTGAAAGAAATTCAGCTAGCTTTCAACCAAAAAATTGAAAACTGCACTGTCAGATTTTATGTGCTACATTTATATTTTTTTTACTGTCACTATTTTCCAGGGAGAATGCAATTCTAGACCTACTGTCTTCCGATCAGCCACTTTAAAATGGAAGGAAACTCTTCTGGGCAGGAATAGGCCATTTGTGGGACGCTGTTGTTATGTATGCACACCTCAAAGCTGGGTGAATGGAATTATATTAGTAACAAACTGAAATGTAATTTTCATGTAATGGTAATTAAATAGCCGGAAGGCAATTAAATTAAGAAGTCAGTAGCTGTGTACTTACCTTGTATAGCTTACTTTCAGATTTTGCTGGTGGAAGTAGAATAGTATTTGATGCTTCTGTATTAATGAAATACTGTAAAACAGGGCCCAATGATTTGTTCAGGTAAAGTGAGGATGCATAGATTTTTCTTCATTATTGTACTGTTATTTTTCTGAATGGACTGCCCAGAATTGCTGGTGTACAAATAATTCAACAAATAGGCGTATGTTTTGCAGATAGCTGAGATTTTATGTGAGACTTCAGCAAGTTTAAACTTTGGCAAACTATAGATTATTTATATGGAGTGGGGCAGGTTTCTCCACTTTAGAAGAAATATACAGGAAAATTCAAATGTTATCATGAATGGCTATTAGTAATACATTAATATATGGATATATTTTTCGCTTTCAGGACAAGCTTTTTAATACTAGTATCCCTTCTTTGGGTCTGCGTAATGTCATCTATATTAATGAGACACATACACGGTAAATACTTTTTTTCAGTATAGTTAATACGGTGATTTATTAAAAAGGATGTTGTACTCCTCTGGAAAATGAGTAAAAAGGTTAAATATTAATGTTGGTTTTGCTGAATTGAACCTGCAGAGTAATCACATTTTGGCTTTCAGTGCAAAGGACTTGATTCAAGGCATCGTTATTCATCAACTGTGTTCTTAGAAAACTAGTGCTACTAGTAGTATTAATATGAATAATTTAATGTGGCTAGTTTTCAACCAAAAAATTGAAAACTGTATACTGATCTGTACACTGAGCAACTAAATCTGCAACATGGTAGTGCAACAATTTGTATAAGTGCTCATGAAAACAGGTACTAGTTTCATTGGGCAGAATGAAGCTACATAATAATATTCCCCCTGTGGTGGAATCAGTGGTAAAAGACAGGGGGAGTAAAAAGACATTCCAAGGATAGAGCTAATTTGGAGGAAGAAATACCTGAGACCAAATCTTTAAGACTATATCTGCCATTTCCCAAGGGAAGACATTCGATCTGGCAATATTCTTGTAAATAGGTGTTTGTCAATAATAAAAGTGCCTTCACCTATTCAAGGAGTTGTTCTAGTTGCTTGCGCGTAATAAAACATATGCATGAGAATCAAAATAAATGTACATATTATGTAACATATTTTCTGGCACAAGCCAGAATTTTGTGTTGTCATCTGTCTACCTTAATTTTTAGATTTAAAAAAATGCAAAAGGTCAAGGAGAATTTCAAGTTTGTCAGGGATAGAAAGACCTTTGGCACCTTTAAGTCTATTACATTGGGCATGAATTTGAATGAACAAGAATTTACTTGTCAGATGCACATTTGTAAAGCTAATTTCAACTTTATTTTTTAACATAATACATGCTATAAGCTGATATTAAATAGCAGATACTTATAAACTTCAGATTAATAAAGGATGGTTAATGTACATATAGTCCTCGACTTAAAACTGTAATGGAGCCTGCCATTATGATTGTAAATCATGATGGTCATAAAATGAATTACCCACATCCCCAAGCAATTCAGTAACCTTTTTTTTTTGCAAGAGTCATTAAGTGACTGCCGCAGTCATTAAAGTAGAGGCTGGTTTTGCCAAAAACCAGAAGTAAAAACTAATAAAGCATGATCAGGTGATAGTGGGATGTAACAGTCATGAATTAGCTGGATGTCCAGTATCCCACAGGTGGTCACATGACTTCCAAGGGGTACGGTTGTTGGAACAGCAGAACCATGTTGTAAGTACTCCAGAGAGGTCTTTTAACTTCAAATGGTTGCTAAGTGACTAATGTAAATCTAGGACTACCTGTATTCCTTTGGCAGCACATAAAAGAACAGATACTATTTTACACTAATTGTCTTATGTAAATATATGTACATAGTAAATTAAGACAAAAAAGAACAAATCATTCATATGTTTTATCTAATCTAGCTTAATGGCTTTCCATCATAGCTTCCTATATTTCTTAGCCAAAGAAAGTAAGCTTTATGCATGCTACATTTCCTGTATAGAACCCCCAAATTCTGCTTACAAACTTTGACTCCTGATTATAACTTTCAAAGACTATAATCTAATTTGTTCAATGCAGCTTAATTCTGAGCAGGCATGTGATGGATTGCACAACAGTTTTAACAGTTTAATGATGCTGCACTGCAACCTTTACATGTCTGTTAAACTGTTGAAATGTATTACAAAATACATTTGTCATTTTAAAATACTAACAGCAATGTTGGAACTCTGAAGAACAACTAGTTTATTCTCATTACTTCTTTTGGTGCTTTAATACCTTATAGTTTAGTAGAATACTTTTAAACAATGTTTTTAAGTTAGAAGCAGACATAGACATGGATATAGAAAGCCATGTATATCTAAAGAAGAGATCTTATTAACTTTTGTTTTTTTAGT
This sequence comes from Boaedon fuliginosus, assembly GCA_027560395.1. NCBI lineage: Eukaryota > Metazoa > Chordata > Lepidosauria > Squamata > Lamprophiidae > Boaedon > Boaedon fuliginosus. The sequence continues at coordinate 40,724 of JANHGC010003012.1, read as the reverse complement.
ATTGTTCTTTCCTGACATGGCTTGACTTATCTGCTACTTTATACTATTTCATTGTGTACTCTTGTTTTTCTTTATTCTTTATATGCCACTTAAAGTTGCCCTGATGAATAAATCAGATGCAAATTGGAATTCCCTTCCCATTTGATCTCAGAATTGCTATTTCCTCTATGAATTCATTGTTGATATCGTTGGTGTCTTTCACCTTCAAATGCTCATCCAAAACGATTTGCTAGCTTTATTAAATTTACATTTATGTGTATTTCAACTAATCAGCCAAACCATGTTAGGTCAAGATGAAGGGGTGAATCAATTTTATTTGGTTCTGTAGACCACTTCAACAGTTTCTATTATTATCTGCCCATAGTACCAAATAGTTTTGAATTTAAGTTGCAGAAAAACTCAAGGATTATTTTCTGTTTACATTTATTTTGGTTTCTTCTGCTGTGAAAATCTTGGGTTAAATTTCATTTTGCTTGCAGATTTGTTCTGGACAAGATGGTCCATCTTGTTAAGAAAGAAAAGAAGAACCAAAATAAACAGAACTCTTAGTTTAGTATGTTCTACCTGTATTTATGTGCAGGGCTGAATTAACAAGGAATTAATACTAACAGTGAATATTAATATAAACAAGAAATATTAATATAATTAATATTCTTTTGATTTAAGATGAACATATTTCAGCCAAGAGTTTCATCATGTACTGCATGAGGTTTTTTCCAGTCACTTCTGCCTTGATACTGTTAAACCAGAACCAGATTAACTCAAAGTGACTTCTACTAATTTTATTAGTGGGAATGATATGATATGATATGATACGATACGATATGATATTTCGGTAGCCACTTGAAGGATAACTTTGTAATAGTAGGTCTCTTTAAATTCCTCCACAATATTATAGGTATAGAGGCTGGCTTGCTCGGCGGTTTTGTTATACTCTTTTCGTGCAAGAACGGGATGTTCATAAGAGCATGTTTGCAAATAATGTGATGGAAAATATACTGAATAATAGCCGGTAAGATAAAGATAATAGTGATTGTTGTAATTGAAAAGTTCTTATTTATAAATAATAAATGTTCAACTTAAGGGAAGTCCCCAAAATTGTTTTTGCTTATACTGCAGGAACTCTGGATTTTAAAAGCAATTATTTTGAATTTCTTCCTGTGTACATGTACAAGCTATAACATCTTGAAATCTTCATTATCGTAGTTTTTGGAGTATAAGACGCACCAGAGTATAAGACTCACATTAGTTTTTGGGGACCAAAACAAAAAAAAATAATCTTGGTGATTCACTTCCTTTTATTCATCATGCTCTTGTTTGTGCCATACTCTCTCTCTCTCTCTCTGGGTTTCTCTCTTTCTTTCTCTGTCTCTGTCTCTCGCTCTCTTTCTGTCTATCACTCACTCACTCTCTCTCTTCCTCCCTGTGTCTGTCTCTCTAGCTGTGTCTATCTTCTGGAGGTGGGGGAAGGTGAAAAACGGGCCTGTTTTTGGCCTCCTGGGGCATCTGCATGCCCTGGGAACTCATTCCCATGCCTCCAGAACCATTCCAGAGGCCAAAAAACGGCCATTTTCATCCATTTTCTTGCCCCTGGGGGCGGCAGGGAGTGAACAGGGCATGCAGATTCCACAGGAGGCAAAAAAGGGGCAAAAATTGTCATTTTGAGGCAAAAATGAGCTGTTTTTAGCCAAAACCGGGCCATTTTCACTCATTTTTTTGCCTGGGGCATCTGCATGTTTGCTGTTCACTCCCCCACCCCCAGAGGCAAAAAACCGGATGAAATCAGCCTGTTTATGGCCAAAAACTGGGCCATTTTTGCTTCTAAAATGCTTCTGGGGGAATGAGTTCCCAGGGCATGCAAAGGCCCCAGGAGGCAAAAAAACCCCGAGTGAAAACGGCCCATTTTTTGGCCTCCTAAGGCCTCCGCAGCTCACATTCTCGGCCTCCTATACTCAACATTCAGAGTATAAGACGCACCCAGATTTCCAGCCCCTTTTATGGAGGAAAAAAGTGTGCCTTATACTCCGAAAAATATGGTATATCCTTGGCTGTGGGCCATCAATTATATAGAGGCATCTTCAGTAGCATGCAACTTTTGGGGGATGCAGCCACACTTTTGTCTGGTATTCTGCAGATTATACTTCAAAAAGAAATAGGTAGAATTCAATGGAACAAGAATAAAGGCTAAAATTCATTTTATTTACATGTACATTTAATTAAAGTGAAGTTTAGTTAATATGATTCTTCTTTAGTCATAAAATTATTGTTTAATTTTCCCTTAAGTAATATTAAAAATTGCAATTGTATAATAACACACAGAAGTCTCTGGTTTCTGCACCTAAGGCTCTAAAAGACGTTGGGTTGTATAATTCTCATGTACAAATGTTCTGTAAAGATTGTATGATTATGCAGATTCATGCATATACACAGTCTTATACCTTATAACCTTGAAATTTCATCTATATAATACCAGAAGTCTTCAACTTATGAACCACAATTGAGCCCAAAATTTCTGTTGTTAAGTGGAACATTTGTTAAGTGAGTTTTGCCTCATTTTATGACTTTTCTTGGCACAGTTGTTAAGTGAATCACTGCAGTTGATAAGTTAGTAACCCAGTTGTTAAGTGAATCTGGTTTTCCCATTGATTTTGCTTGTCCAAAGGTTGCAAAAGGTGATCACGCGACCCTGGGACCCAGCAACAGTCATAAATATGAAACAACTGCCAAGCATCTGAATTTTGATCACATAATTATGGGGATGCTGCAAATGTCATAACTGTGAAAAACGGTCATAAGTCACTTTTTTCAGTGGCTGTTGTAACTTTGAACAGTCATTAAATGAACTGCTGTAAGTTGAGGATTGCCTGTATTATTAAGTGAAAAAATCATGAATATTCCAATTACAAAGTACTTGGAAACTATACACTACAAAGCAGTGTATAGTTAATTAGAATAATGATAAGGGTTTTTTTTATAACTTAGTTTGGTTATTTTTAAATTAAAATATATGATCTTAAGTAGTTGAAATCTACAATAGCACTTTAATTCACTTCATGATATTTGTAACATTTAGAGTGCAGAATGCTATTATACAGGAGGCTTCAGAGTCATCAGCTGTAAATGGTCCTGATCAGCTGGAATCTAGAAACATTAACAGAATCAAGAAGAAAGCTAGAAGGATCCTTCAAGAAATGGTAGCAAATGTCTCTCCTTCCCTGATTAGGTAATAATACTAAGTTTTGTTTGTGAATAGTGATGATATTCTAACCGGTTTGTGTAATTAATAGGTTCCGCTCAACCTCAATCAGCACTGACCCCATCCACCCACCCCGTTCCAGCAGCACCAGGTGAGCAAGTT
>JANHGC010003010.1:100284-110552 GCA_027560395.1 Boaedon fuliginosus | reverse complement strand
GGGAGCCCCTCCCTTTCTGGCTCTCGGGCGGGGCGGGGTGGGAAGGGAGGGGGGCTGTTTCGCGACGCCTGGGTCGTCAGCTCCGGAGGCCGGAGGGAGAGAGCCGCCCGCCAAGTACCCGAGGTAGCTTGAAATGGAAAGGGACTCCCCTTCGTGGGCACCGCCGAGCCTGGTCTAAACGGGGAGGGCGCCCGCGTCCTGTCGGTGTGCGCGGAGGAGGAGGAGGAGGAGGAGGAGAGAAGTATGAGGGAAAAGGCAGAAGGCGCCCCCTGAAGATGGTGGGATGCAGGAGGGGTGCCCGTGTTTGGGAGCCCGTACAGTTAAGTGGGGAGCCATTTTGAAAGAGAAGCGGACGCGGGAGGAAGAGGAGGGGGGCAGGCATGGCTTCGCCTGAGTTTCGTTAGGAAGGGGCTGCATGTCGATTAGTCAGGTGCTCCTCGAGGCCGGGGTGGGGATGGAAATACGGTTTACCCTTCTTCAGGGACGCGGGCATCAGCTTTATATGCCCAAAACGGAGAGGAAACGAAGGCTGTGTGTGTGCCTCGTTAACGTTTTCGGTGAAAATCATCAGGGGAATCCTCGCCCATTAATTTGCTGGCGCGACTGATTTTTTTTCTCTTGGCTCTGGGGAATTCTATTTATTTATTTATTTATTTTTTATTCGATTTATACCCCGCCTCATTTCCCCGGTCAAGGGGAACTCGAGGCGGCTATAAAATATGATTTAGAGTTGTGTTGTCTTCTGGAAGTTGGCGCCCCCCCCTCTTCAGTATTTTTTTTTAAAAAATGGGGAGAGGAGGCTGGGATGTCCCGGCTTGAATGGATATTGTGACATGTTTTTTAGGATCCAGGAAAAGTTTTGACTGTTTCTCTTGCACGGGATGACTTGATAGCATTCTCTTACCTGTACGGTTTTTATTATTATTATTTTTAATTGTAAACTTGTGTAGCCTTAGATTCTCCTTTCATTGTTGCTTGTCTAGGTGGAGTTGTACCACAGCCATATTTTTAGCACTTGCTTATTTTTTAGCAAATAATTTTGGCCAGCAGATGAAAGCATTAATGCAGCGGATGATACATACCTCTGATTTATTATATTAGGAGTTTGCTATTAGGAATTTGCTATTCAGAAGTTATAACTATAAACCTAGTGAAGCTTGCTGCCAATCCTTAAAGCTCTGGATTACCTTGTCATTTTTAATGCATATATTTTTTTTAAATTTTTTTTAAACGAATATAAACTAAGAAAAACATTTAAACAAAGCTAAAATTGCAAAAAAGAAAGAAGTAAAATGACAAAGAAGTACCGGTGGACCTTGGTTAACAACCGTTCATTCAGCGATCGTCAGAAATTATGATACTGAACAAGGAACTTTAGAACTCCCTTGAAGTTATGGTGGTTGTAGCCATGATTATTACATTGTGACCTGGGGGCTTGGTAACCTGTTTGCACTTACAACTGGTTGCCAACCACTCTGTGCTCATGTGATTGCCATTTGCCAGCTTCCTCATAAAATCAATAGGGAAGCTGGCAGAAAAGGTTGCTAGCGTTGCCAAGAGGACTCCCCCAGATTTCAGGGGGCTTGCTGGAAAAGTCCAAGCACAATTTTGGCATAGAGTGCTTGCTGCATGATGCATTTGCAGCGTGCTTGGATTTTAGGATGGATGCAGCGTGGGGTCCTTTTGCTGTCACTTCTCAGGAGGGAAGTCGTCTTATCTTGGGGGCTGGCTGCAAACACCCCATGCTGCAAACACACCGTGCTAAAATCCTGCATGGATTTCAGGATGGACATTTTCCAGCCAGCCTTTTTTATCAGTGAAAGGGTTGCCTGCTGGAGGGATTTAGCCCCTATTCCCCCCCCCCCCATAGGAGTCACTTTGTCCAGCAGGTAGGTTTTCAACCCTGGAGTGCAGGGATTATGGTTGTTGAATGAAGTAGTCACATGATGTCTTGCCTAACCGCTTGGCTCAAGGATTGAAGATTTCAGTCTCCATTGTTTTAAGTCAAGGACTACCTGTAGCTTCCAACTTTCTTTTCTATTACTTTCTATAACTGGCAGTTATAACTGCAGCTACAAATTTACCTGTGAACTTTATGGTTACAATGTAAGTCTCTTCCTTCTATAATCTTTCAGTGACTTTGTCATTAAGTGAAATGATTACTGAGCAAACATGGGACTGAGTTGTTGTGAAGATTGCTGTTTCTTTCAGATAAAATTCTCTTGTACAATTTCCATAGCATTAGTCTCTAGTGTACATTCTTGTCTATCTTATTTGCCAATGGTCAGTAACTGAGGTAGTGAGTAAACAAGGAGTGGCTGTAGTAATTAACTTTTAGGGTTTCAGCAATATGTTATTTTCCAGGTATAGATTGTCACACAATACATAGGAAATTGATAAATTTCATAAAGGTATAATTAAAATCAGCAAAATTACATTTGTGTTTCACAATAGTATGTTTTTTAAGAATCAGGTATTGAAGTTGTACAGCGTGTTTTGATTGTTTCAGTTGTGCTTTGCTTGTTTGACAGTTTGTCTCATGTGAATTGTCTTGTAACTGCTGATCTTGCAATCCTTCAAAGGGATACTAAAAGTTGTTAATGAGCTTTAAGTGAATATTTACTTAATGCTACATTAATGAAATTCATGGAATGCAGTTGTGTGTGGTCTACATTTTTCTCAGGCTTGTACTTCCGAATCATTTTTGAAGAATGCACAGTTTAAAGAATATGCTGGGGTAGGAATTGATGTTTTCAGTTCCGTGGACCACTGGTAGTCCTCCATTTACAACCACAATTGAGCCCAAAATTTCTGTTGCTAACTGAACAGTTGTTAAGTGGTTTTGCCCATTTTTACAATTTTTCTTGCCACTGCAGTTGTTAAATTAGTAACATGGTTGTTAAGTGACTTGAGCTTCGCCACTGATTTCATCAGAAGGTCACAAAATGACCCCAGGACTCAGCAGCCATCATAATTATGAATCAGGTGGCAAGCATCTGAAGCTTGATCATGTGTCTATGAGGATGCTGCAATGGTTGTAAGCATGAAAAACAGTCATGAGTCATTTTTTTCAATGCCTTTGTAACTTTGAATGGTCACTAAATGAATGGTTGTAAGTCGAGGACTCCTGTAATCAGTAATTTTCGTACTCCTGGCTATGATACTCTTCTGGCATAGACATCTGTTATATACCACAGTGATGTCAAAATGATGGTACCACAATATCCTTACATAATCTGTTTTCACATCATGATGTATACAAGGGCATAACTCATGTCATTTGCATGATGATGTCATGATATACAGTGTGAGCTATTGTCCCTCTGGTGCCTTCTGGTTCGGATCTAGGAACTGAAAATCTGGGACTTGATAAAAAAATGTTGATACTGTTCTGAGGTGTTGTCCGTCTATTAACGATACTGTGTTTTACTCTCTAATTTTGTTCAGTGTAGATACTAAATATGTTCTGGTTTAGAGAGTAGCATGATTAATAATAGTTTGAGGGTTTGGTATTCAAGATAGTTTGGATGGAATTTCAGTTGAGGAAGGAGTAGTGTTTATTAGTCACATTGCCAATATTTCATTTTTTTCAATGAAATATTGGTTTACATATCTTGTACAGAACAAGTGCTGTCTGGTGGTTTATGCCTGAACCAAAACATTCCTGTTTGTTTTGGATATAGAATAAAACACAGTTGTTTTATTGTTTATTCCAGAGATGGATGAAAACCTATATCCAAACAAGTGGTAAAGAACCAATGGATTGTGTTTGGAGTATGTTTCCAGTAATCATAGCAGAAGTAATATAGCCTCTTGTATTATTGGGATGTTGGAGAGGTGCTGTGTCTTGTGTGGGCCCCAGAGCCTATACTCCTCCCTTCTTTTGCTCTTTGGACATCTGTAACAGCTGAGGGTAGGGAGTGATGGAAGGAAAATTGATTGGCAGGCTGGCTAGAAAGAAATATTCTACTGGAAACTTTTTTCTACTGAGTAACAAATGAACGGACCCCTTTGGAAAATGCAATAGCAGATGACAGTTTGATTTCTACTAGCCTTGATCAGTGAAATCATACCCAAGAACTTTGTAGGTTTTGTTTTGCCCAAAAGACAGAAAAACAAAATCATTCTAGGTTTTGTTTTTGCTGAAGTTCAGTGGAATTTCCAGAAATCATAGTATTTGTTTCTGGGTTGAAACAATAATAATAATAATTAATAATAATTTATTGAATTTATACCCCGCCTCTCTTCACCCGAGGGGAACTTGAGGCGGCACAAAGGGTATTTGTAATATAGTTTATAGTTTATTGAATTTATGCCCCATCTTTCTTCACCCAACAGAGGGAACATTAAGGCGGCTAAATTTTCCATTTTGTGTACAATTCTAGTGGAAATATGTGAAAGAGTGTGATCTCATTCTGATATTTTTCTACTATTGTAGTTTCCTTGCAGCAGTTTATTAGGATAAAATTTAAAATATGTAAAGTAAAAAAAAAGTTTTGCTACAATTTTTTCAAATAAAGCTTTTAACACAGAACAAAATAACTAATCCATAAAATAGTGCTTAGCATGTATGTATTAAAATTGCCTATATACGTGGCTTGATTTGTAAGCTTTGTTTCTTTTCACTAAGCGTTGCCATCTTATTTTTCTTAGAATTAATTTAACACTCATTATACAAATGAAACTGGAAACAGCATTTTCTACTCTCTTTGCAGAAATACAGCTGAGCGATAGACGCAGATTGTAATATGACTTTGAAGTGATATCTGATAAGAATCTCTTAATCAAGGAAGAATACTGCAACAAGAATTTGAATTTCATCAACTCCAAATCTTGATAACATATTGGGACATTGTTATGAGAATATTTTTTCATTCCCTGATGATTTTCCTACATGCTGCCTAGTTGTTAATAAATTCATTCAAAATGTGAATTGATGGAAGAAGATGTTTCGTTAAACATGTGTGAAGATAATTCATTTCATGTTCGTTACAGGTAGGCATAAATACTAATTTCTTATACATTGAAAAATTAACTGAAGGCTTGCATCTGAATGCTTACTTTAATTATTCAAAATACTTCAAAGGATCAGTATATGTACCACTATTATCCCATTGTTTGCATTTTAATTGCAAAATTAGTGCTCATCCATTATTGACCGTTTCCAGGTGCTTGTAAGCTGTTAATCCTTTTTTTCTTTTTGTTTGAAGCTTCCTTATTTTTACCTGTGTTGAGCCAAGCTATGGAACTACATATGTGAGGAAAGGTGTTTAACAGGTATACTTGGTACATTGTTTTAAGATTAAATTAATGTGAAAGGTAGTCTGTTTTCATTGCCCATCCCTGTTAGTTCAACTAGAATAAAACGGATCTTGTACTTTTGTAGCATTAACGTCATGTGGACCTATTTTTCTAAAAAAACAACAACCCTGTAGACTTTCGCCAAAGTTATTAAGAACAATCTGCAATAGGGAGTTTCCATATATGGATTTGATTTACTTGCTCCAGCCTCTACTTCCATATTTTCTGGGCTGAAGCTAATGTTAGCTCAGTTCAAAATCACTGGAATTTTCACCTTTTATGCTTTTAGTCACAACATGAATCATATCTATTCTTTTATTATTCATATGTCCTTTGTTTCTATATGTTTTTATTTATTATCTTCTAAATCAACAGTGTTGGTGCTTAAATATGTGCAGTGTTTTTATCCAGAACCAAAAAGATGGTTTTTAGCAAGTATAGTAATACATACCATTCTGATGAGAGTCTCCTTAGCTGCTTGTTCTCCTGGGCTGTCATAGGGCCACACAATTGAAGGAAAGTGCAGCTTATATTTCAGGGGATCCAGCCAATTCTTCCATAGCAATGCCAAAGAATGTAAAAGACTATTTTTTAAACAGAGCAAAGATAGCAATCTGAGATGAATATGACACCTAGATCAATTTTGGGTTTAATTAAAAGTTGTGATTCCATAGAAGATATAAGAAGATTCCAATTTCTTTTTGTGAACTCAGTTTACAAAACAGAGTATTTTTTTTATTTCTTGTTTCATTAGGGAGTACATACATCTTCCCAGATAGGAAGATGGGAAAATGCATGTGTGTCTGTGTGTATAATGTAGGAATATATTCCTTGTTTCCTTTGCATCATCATCACACTTGAACCTGCTGTACCTGTTCACTATAATAAAGGGCCACTGGTTTGATAATACAACTTACTTGGTTTTGTTTCTCAAAACTATGTGGGTTTAAATGATTATTGAATGACACTAGCTTTTATTCTAAAGTAATAGAAATTACAGCATTTCCAAATAAAATGGACTAAAACTTGAGAAGAATTAAAATATTGAGAGTATTGTTTTAAAAGCATGACAAATTGTTGAATGACATCTGAACGTAAATACAGGAAATGATATGCAAAGATCTGAGTACAATGGGCTGATTGTTCAGATGCAAAACCAAACATCTTAAGCAACAGTCTTGTGCAAATATTTATACTGCATCCATAATATCAATATACCTAGAATCCAAAACAAGGCTGCAGTGTGATGAATTGTTGCTTGTCTTGATTTATATAAACAAATGAAGAAAAGTTTTTAAAGTACCATATACACCAGGCTGCTCAGGGCTTCAGATTTAAATAAATTCAAACACTTTTTGGAGAGTGCCAGTGTACAGACAGCTCTACTAAAAACCTTTTTGAAGGATGATGCTCAGTTGTATAAGGCAGCTATGCAGTGCCAGGAAAAGACAATGTGTTAAAGAAGTGCAGTCCTGTACTATATTTGTACCTTCAAAACCTACAGAGCTTTAACCTACATTTACCTAAATTGTATTATTTATTAAGTACTTTATTAATAATTGTTCATAGAAAAGACAGAACAGAAAGCTGTTTTCATAGATACATAAGGCTAGAGGGAGCCATTTAGATTAAAGTCCAAACTCTTGTTTTGTGCAGTAATTTCATTTAATATATGGATCACAAATGTTTATCCAAACCTACTTAAATGCACTCAGCAAATTGTGCAGGATGAAACTTGGCTCTGCCATCAAATTGTTATAATAGTTGGACTTCTTTCCTAACATTAAAAGAATTCTGTTTTTCTTTAGCTTAAGTATGGTATTCCTTGTCCTAAAATCTGAAATGATAGGGGACAGATTGGCCTTTTATGTGACATTTTTAAAGGTACTGCGCCTGCTCTCCCCACCCCCCTTTTCTCAAGACAAAACTTTAAAAAGTTATTTTTTAGTTTCCAGGCTTAGAAAAGTTTTCATTGTTTCAAACTTATTGCACTTTGCCTGAATCCTCTTTAAAATTAGGAACTAAGAAGTAAGTGATTTGGAAATTAATACAGTGAAAATTACAATTTCCTTCTTTGCTGCTCTGTTACACAGCTGTCTCTTATGCAGTGTATAAGTGTAGACCTTGATACCTCTACAACTTTTTAAATTTAAGTTTTTAAAAGCATTTGTGTGTGTGTTTGTATACGCACACAAACATATACACAGTACATGTATACATACTCGCAAGCTAAAAATGAATTAGTGTTAGGGGATTATACAATTTATTGTTTCATTAATAGCATTGTACCTTTTAGGCATGGGGTGGAATATATTTAATTTTAATTGGATGTGACATTTAACATAAGGTGCCCGGAGAGAACCTCTCTGGAGAGGAGAGGATTAGTTAACATTAAGAGAGGGTTAAATCTTTTGTTATTGCAATTGTAACAGTGCTGAGGTCAACTTTGTTATATCATTTTAATAAAATGGAAGAAAATACCTGTTGGCTGTTTCTGAGGAATGCTATAGCTTTGTTATAGGTAGGCAAACTGGGACACTTGATGGGCAAAATATAATTTTTTACTTCTGCACAAGCTAAGAATGTCTGTCATGTCGATGTGCTTAGGCTGCGGAATGTCGAAACCTAAGAGGTATAGTATTCTCTCAGTAACTTCATTTTATATGTGATCTTTAATTGTTATTTTAACGAAAACTCTTTATCAAAATACTGAGGAAGTAGACTTTCCATTCAGAATGATTTTCTTTCTACAAGTGAGCTTTTGACAATAGTTTATGTATTTTATATGTGCCCTAATTTCTCATCCAGTTATGTATGACTTCCTTATAGCTTTTCCAAAATGTAGCTTTTCCTTTAAATGATTCTGCTAGTTTTATCTGTACATTTATGTCATCTTTAATTTAGCAAATTCTTCGTATTATGCTAAAGTAGAAATAGTTTCATAAACTATTTGATCTGTTTCATGGTGATTAAAAAAGGTTGAAAAAAACATTAACTAGGGTATTTGCACATTAAATTGTTGATATGAAATATCATTTTTATAAAAGTTCATTGGGCATTAGGAAAATTGTAGGAAGGGAGCAGTGATGATCTTATTCAGAATATGTGCAAGATAATTATATGTTACATCATATAATCTGACAATTGCTCAGTGCTCTTTTTTTTAAAAAAAAAGATATTATTATTATGGTTGGTTGCACAGTAAACCAGACGCGGGCATTTTTATTATTACAAGTAGAAAGATGGTTGACTAGGAGCTTTAAATGGCTGGATCCTGTGAATGGTGAAGCTTCACTCCAAAAGTAGCTTAAGTACTATCATTCCTCCCAGATTTTTAATTCTGCTCAAATTTGCTTATAATCCTATATAGAGTTTCAAGCCAGGCAAAGAGGAGAATGGAGACCAGGAAAATAGGAACCAAGAAAGCCCCTAAAATGCCATTATTACAGGTAGCCCTTGGTTACAGTGGCCAGTGGGATTGAAATTTGCGTTGCTTAGCAATGCGGTCATAAACTGTGACGTCATGTGACTACTGGAATTACTGAGTGACAGTAATCCCAGCATTCCTGGTTGATATTGTAGCCCCAGGACTCCAAAGGTTGATAAATGGGAAGAGGCAGGAGTGCCATGCCAGTGGGCGTGCAAAGGGCCATTCCTAGAAGGTGCTCCGAAGAATGGGTCGGTGACATGGGAAGGTGGGCTGCAGTAGATAGGTGCTATGGAGTTTGGGTGGGCAAAAAAGCAGGGGCAATTTCCTGCCAGCTTCCCTACCCCTTCCGGTAGATTTGAAGATCTGTGTCTGAGAAAATTTCCTGCTTGCGAGAAGCTCCAGGGAACGAAAGAAATCGTGATCATGTACCCATGAGGTATAGAATTTCAAGGACTGATCCTAAATACCATTCATTCACCTTTCACTGGGGAAGTGAGGCGGGGTATAAATTTAATAAAAATAAATTAAAAAATTAATTCAACGCTGCCGTTAACTTTGAATGGTTGCTGAACAAGTGGTCATTATTATTTATTTATTGGATTTATATCCCGCCTCTCTTCACCCCTTTCAGGGGAACTCGAGGCGTCATTACTTGAGGACTACCTGTACTGCTGTTGATAACTCAATAGTGCATAACAGTATTCCACCAGCACACTTTCCCTCTCATTAATTACTATCCACTGCCAATACCCAGTGGCCTTCCGCTTTTTCTAACTGGGACTAATAAGCATATATTTTAAACTTGTGATGTAAAAACAAACGCTTTAATAAGTACTTGAAATTCAGCGTATTTGAAATAAATTAATATGTTTCTCTTTGGCTTCAATGACTACGAGAAGAAATCAGCATTATTTTACAACACAATTTTTCTTACGTTTCATATTTATAGAATGGAAGCATCATGCTTGGAGCTTGCCTTGGAAGGGGAGCGTTTATGTAAAGCAGGGGATTGTCGAGCTGGGGTATCTTTCTTTGAAGCTGCCGTTCAGGTTGGAACAGAAGACTTAAAAACACTCAGTGCTATTTATAGCCAATTGGGCAATGCCTATTTCTACTTGCATGAGTACGCAAAAGCTTTGGAATATCATCATCATGATTTAACTCTGGCAAGGTAAATGCAGAGTTTGATACCTTTATGTCAGCCCTTCAAGATAGGCCAGTTCAAGAAACCATCACAGCATGGACATCAGTAATGCTCTTTATTGTAGTAAAGTGGAATGGCAAACTCTTGAAAGCCTTTTCCTGTCTTACACTAAACATAGTCAAAGGGGGTGGTTTTGAATATCTTTCTTACACATCCTTCATCTCAGGACTATGTAACTTCTCCAAGCCAACCTTAACATGGTTCCTTCCTCCCATAATAACAGCCTCATATTTTTTCCAACCACTATAATTTATACTTTATCTAGATATTATCACTTTTGGTGATAATGATTAAACATTTTTTCAATTAAATATAGCCCAAAATTGTTCCATC
>JANHGC010003010.1:27208-38258 GCA_027560395.1 Boaedon fuliginosus | reverse complement strand
CATGTAGGGCTTTAAAAGTTGTTACTAGCACCTTGAATTGCACCCGGAAGACCACTGGAAGCCAATGCAGCTCATGGAAGATAGATGTTACGTCACTCGCATGGCCTATTTTGCACCAGTCTCCGAGTGCTCTTCAAGGGCAGCCCCATGTAGAGCGTATTACAGTAGTCCAATCTATCAACAAACATGTCGATTTGGAGTCAGCCTACAAACCCATATAAATCAAGTGACCAACTGATAGCACCAATCACCTCTTCACTGGGTGACCTTCCCACACAATGACCAGCCGGTCACAGGATAGATGACATGGCATGACCAGCCAGTCACACAACAGGTCACACGGCATGACAGGTCACACAAAATGACCAGCTGGTCACACAAAGGAGGTCACATGGCCTGACCTGCCGGTCACACAACCCACATGACACTTGATATCAATAAAAGCGGTGAAGAACTGAAAAAGTCCCTCTGAGGATGTCATCTAGCCTGGTGACAAAACAGCGAGTTCGGAGAACAAACCACAAACCACAAATGATATGATTACTTGCATCCTTGCTTCATTTAAATAAATCCTGTTAAATGCACCATAATAAGAACAACACAAAACTGATGCACCCAACTATTTACAATATTCCTCCTTCCAAGTGGTTTTTAAAGAACCTGGATATTAATTTAATTTTTTTTTAATTAATTTAAAAAATATTTGTACAGAAAGTAAATACAACTCCCTTGGACAATATATACTGAAAAAAATCTGTTATTAGCTATAGAGTGTAAAGAAGATGACACTGATGGAGATATACAGATTCTGTTGTCAAGGCAACAAGGCTAAAACACTTTTAAGCCCACAGTATCTAGATAACATTCAGAGGTGCCTCAGGTAGACAGACTTGAAAAATTCTATGTATTCAAACTCAATAGTTTTAGACATTCCGTGGAGTTGATTTCAGAGTCTGCTTTTTGTAGTGGGGCTGACTTCAATAGGGGCACTGAAGAACGAATCTGAATTCACTTTATTTTACGATATTAATATGCGACAGCTGATATCCATGACCAATGGACCTGCTCAGCTGATTCTACATAAACCAATAGTTCAAAGACGACTGACACAATTAGATTTAGCTATCATTACTCCTTTCTATCTTGATCTAACTAAACAGAGGAATAAAATCTAACAATGGTTCAGACAATTATATTTTAATTGCTAGGATCTTGTACTCAATCTATAATCCAGTATATAACTTCTACAATCTTTTTAAGCTTTGTAGATAATCTTCCATTCCTGTGATGGCGAACCTGTGGCACACAGAGCCCTCTCAGTGGGCACGCACGCCATCGCCAGCTGCTCTTCTGGTTTCTGGCACACACATGCATGCCGTCCAGCTGGTCTTTGTGGGTGCTGGAGCCCCAGAAAACAGCCCAAAAATCGGTCCCAAAACAGGCCATTTTTGCCTCAGAAAATGGTCTGAAAACGGCCCAAAAAACAGCCAAAACGCCCAAAAAACAGGCATGCACACACTGGCTAGCTGGTCTTTGGTTTTCCGGCACTCTGGCATGTGCACATGCACACGCATGCACGTGCATTCCGGTTTGGGCGCTCGGTGCTGAAAAGGTTTGCCATCATTGTTCTATTCAGCCACCATGTAAATCCTTGAACAAATAATGGTATTTTTTTTCAGCTTGACTGCTTGCCAAGATGTTAAAATGATTTGTTTCCCCCTTTCCTCTCCAATCCTTTTGTTTTGTGTATTCATCTCTTTTGCCTTCTGTCTTTTATAATGTTGTCCCAAGGTTGGGTTTATCTTACCTCTGATTGTAAAAGAAATACTCAGAGCCTTTTTTTTTTTAAACTAAAGGACAATAGTGCTACTAATAAATATAAAGAAACTTGGTTTTGGAATGTAACTGTTGGTATTTATAGCGAAACAAAGATAAGGGCAGCAATAGCAATATATGTAATATTTTGAATTCAGAGCAGTAACTTATTCTATAGAAAAAGCAAGATTCAACACATTTTCTTTAGCTTCTTCCCAAATACCAAAAGTGGTCCAATTCTGTTTGGTGTTCAGAGTTATCATTATGAGACAAACAGGTCGTATCCTTTCACATTATTTCTTTCCATCCTTTTGTTGGAACAGAAAGAATAATGAAAGAAAAGAAGCATATAAGTTATTACTTCTGGAATTTGTTCCAATTCCTTTACCAACAGTGGACATAGAAAACATCTATATTTTTCTCCACGAAACAAAATAATATTTTGCTTTTGCACACTCCTGCATATATCCTGCTAATCACAGACTGGAAATGCCTCAGGAACCATATTTAATTCACCATTGACCCACCCAGCAATCAGCCTGAACTCATTATTTTTGCTTCAATTTTCAAATGGGGCTGCTGTTTAATCTATAAATGACATATCATAAAGAGGCATGGCTAGGGGCATGAGCCTAGTCTGATCTTATCAGCTATCTGATCCATTGTAGGCGAACACTCCCCTCTGTTCTCTGGGCGCTCAATTTTTTCAGCAATTTGACTTTGGCAATGAGGGAGGCATACTTTTTCACTGTGCCAAACATGCATCTCTCCCATTTCCTTTGTCAAATTGTGGATGGCAGAGGAAGGGGAGGGGAAGATCTTTTGGTGCCAGTTCTCCCAGGAAAAAGACCTTTCCCTATACAGAGTGATGATTGAAATAATATATACTTCACTGCTTGCTCTTTAGTCTTACAATAAACTTGCACCTCTACGGATTGGACACTGCAATGTCTACTCAATGAGAGTATTTTCATATGCATTCAGTGGTCTTTATTACCCCATGGACCATGCAGTGGTTCTGCAGTTGCTACTCAACAATAGGGATGGACTGCTGTTCCATCTGTCCGCTCCCCTACTTCCCTTGGTCCTAGAGACAACCTTGGGAATTTTTAGAGAGAGAAACTTTAAGACCAATGCTTTATTGTGAACCACTTCTGTACATCAGGTTCAACATAGGGAAGGAAAGGATAGATAAGATGAAACAACTTCAGAGGTGGCTTAGGGATAAAAGTGGCCAAACTGGCACTAAGCTGCAAGTGATTTAGTGGAGCAAGCAATTATTAAGCATAATAGGATAATAATGAAACATGGAGTAAAGGGCCATACTCAGCAAAATCCAACAGTGTGTGAAAGGAAACAGGGTTGAGTTAGGATAAGGAAGGCGTAGGAGCAGGGGCATGTGACAAGGTGATGAAAGAAACATGGAGACCAAGAATGATTTAGATTGCATGGGGGCATGGGAGAAGTAAAAGCTATGTATTATATAGTATGTGTTTGGGAAAGATGTTCTTGGAAGAATATAAGAATATAAGTAGCAACACAATGACATGGATGCATCTTTATGTGCTGGGGTGAGGGTGACCGAGACTGCTGAAAGTAATCTCAAACAAGATAAAGCAATAGCTTTTTTTGTGACTGAAGTGTTTCACGACTGGGCGTGTCTACTATGATAGCAGTTTTGTGAATGTCGAAATTCCTGCAGTTGCATAAACAATAAAGCTTTTAATATTTTCTCAAAATGCCTTCTGTGCCCATGGCCCCAAAAAGGTTGGAAGCTCCTGAATATTTAAAGTACAACAGATGGGTAGGACAGGAACCAGTATAAGGTGATCTATTATTTATCTGCAACGATTAGTAGACACAGAAGGGGAAAAATAAATCGCAAGGACATCTTATTTTGTTTATATGTGTATTTATTGTGTGTGTGTGTGTGTGTGTGTGTGTGTGTATACTGTAGTGCCAAAGTAAACAGACTCATATGGATAACCACTAGCATTTAGTTCTCTATAATTCTAAATATACTAGTGGCACATTATATTCCATAAGAGTTGTGGCACAACTTTATATTCATAGCATCTGTAAGATTTTCAATCAATCTGAATGAACAAAGAACGAGATATTCCATTAAATCAATGAGTTATCACCACCACTACATTTCCTACTATCTGTTCATACGCTGTCAAGTTCAAAACTTTCATATAACCATAATGCTGATTTTTTATTGGCATACAAATATGCCAATAAACATACCTGAATTCAGCATATGTGCATTCTCATTAATACATCTCTTTTTTTTTTAAACTGCAGCTCTATCATGCAGACAAAGGATTGTTGAAAGTAGGCGATGGAATCGACTGCCCGGATCTCTTTAAGTGATTTTGAACTCCTGCTACACAATAGTACAGATATTGGAATAACTGCCCTGATGTGACATGACGCCAATCTTTGCCATAAAACAGCAGGCAAACAATTCTTAATATTCACAAGAAACAAAACAGACAAGAGCAACCATAGATTGCTTTAGTAGAAAAATCAAGATTGAAAACCTGAGAACAAGAGGCAAAACACCGCATCTTTCTCCCTCCTTTCAGTGACAGGGCAAAGCTGCCTTTCGATCCCTGAACTTTATATAGACCCTTTTTATAATCCAGCCTTTTGGCTAAAAACAAACCCCAAAAAACCCGCTTCCTATCTAGCTTCCAAGATCAACCCCGAAGTAGTAACCTAGCCGTAGGGAAGAGCTAAAGAGCAGCAGGTGCTGTGAAAACCCGGGGAGGCTTTTTCGCTCCGGTGTGATGGATGCTGCAATAACAAAAGAACGCAAAGAGGCGCGCAAGGTGAGAGACAGGAGCTCTCAGATGCGCAAGCCAACGTCGGTCGCAAGTTGGGCAGCCACGGCACACGGACACACATACACACCCAAGACACAAGCACACCCCTTCTGACCTGGAAGGCAGGGGACGACGCGAGAAGGCAGGCAAGGTCACTTATTATAAGAGGCGAGTTCAAGAGCCTCGTCCTTCCGCCCCTTCAGCATCCACGCAGCGCCGCCGAGGCTGTCTCTCTCCTCCCCCGCCGCGTCGCTTCCTTCACCCTTCTCCCTTCCAGATTTCCCACCGGCCCCGACGACGCCCGGTCCCCCGGAGGCCTCCCTCGGGCCTTCGGCATCCCCCCGCTAACTCCTCCGCCGGCCCGGCTTTCCCGTCTCGCTTCTCTCGGCGTCTCCACCTCGCCCTGCAAACAAAAAGACCCGCCGGCTGCCCGGGAATCGCCTCACGCCCCGAACGGGAGACTCACCTACCGGGCGGGCCTTTCCCGGGGCCGCCGACTCTGAGGGAAAAGCGGGGTGACTGAGGGAGACGCACAAAATGGCGGCAGGAGCTTCCCAGGGGTGTGGGAGAGGAGGAGGAGGAGGAGGAGGAGGAAGAAGAAGGGCCCGTCCGCGGCTTGCTTGCGGCCACCGGCGCCCACCAAACGCGGGCCCGCGCCGGCGGCTGGCTCCGCTCGCTTCCTAAAGCACCCGAGAGGCGGCGGGCCCCGGCTGTGCGGTTGTCAGGCGGCGGCAGCTCCTTCGCCAATCGCTGCCCGGGGAAAGCGGCTCGGCGGGGCCCGGCGACGAGGCTTGGGCGGGGTGACAGCGCAGCCGCCTCTGAATGGGAACGCGGCGAAAGGGGCGGCAAGCGCGGGCGGCGGCTGCCTGGAGGAGCTCCGGGGAGCGGCGTTTCCCAGGCGGCGGTGTGGTGGCTGGACCGGAGCCCAAGTCGAGGCGGCGGCGGCGGCGGCGGGGATTGGGGAGGGCCCAATAAAAAGAGCAGCTGCCTTTCGTTGGATCCCTTCGCCTTTAGGCCGATGTTTTCGGCCCCTTCCCCCCCTCAGAAAGGGGCGAACGGGGATCTGGCCGGCTGGGACGTGTCGCTTGGGAAGGCTCCCCGCTGCAGGGATATTGATTTATTTAGGGCATTTCTTCTCCAAAAGACCCGTGAGGGGGAAGCTTCAGCGAATTGCAAAAGCACTTATATGCCGCTTCACGGTCCTTTAATACAGCCCTCTCTAAGTCCGCCTATTGCACCCCCACCAAGCATCTGGGTTCTCCCGGTGCAATCCAAGAAACACCCGTGGGTTCAAATCGAAACGGACGATGAAGTGAAAAAATCACTTTATGTTCCTCGCCTAAGCAATCTAACCGCCGCGCATAAAGGGTTAAAAAAAAAAAGGTTATGTCAAACAAATCTCGTTTACGAGCCGCAGCGCCACTTTTAAAGAGCCTTTGCTTCTGATACCCCAGATGGTTTAAAAAGGATGCAGAACGACGGGTGCAGGATAGTCGATGTGGCTGGTAAAAACAAACAAACAAACAAAAACCCGGTGATCCTTTTGATCCTTCCCTAATCCCTACCCTAAGTTTAGGATGAGCAAAGCAATCTCTTAGAACTCAAATTTTTGCAGCTTTGTTAAGTGGGAAGCAGGAAAAGTAGGCAACCGGGGTGACACACCTCTTGTTTCTTCCCACACAACTCCTTCTTTATTAATTTTTTTTCATTTGAAGTTATTTTTTTTTTCTAAAACACGGGCCATACATCTGTAATTATACAAACCTTGGTAAAGTTTCAAAACAGTTTATTTATTATTATTATTATTTATTAGATTTATACCCTGTCTCTCTTCACCCCTTTCAGGGGAACTCGAGGCGGCAAAAACATACAATAAAAACAGTTTCTATACAATAAAATTAAAAAAACTCATTCGTTCACTCAGTCATACACGAGGAGGGGAGAAAAAGGAGAAGGAGACACGATGATTAAGGCCATGCTTGCCGGCAAAGTAACATGGCACCAGGCTTGAAGTTTACTTAGATAACTGTGTGATGTACTAATTTTATTGTGATCTTGACAAGCTTGGGAGGCTTGAACCTGGGTCCCCTACAGTATATGCTTTGTTCATTTGCCTCTTTAGAGAGGCATTTTGTAATCCAAATATGCCCCACCCACCCACTTTCTGGAAAGCTTAAATGACCTCTCTGCTAAAGGGTTTCATTTTATAAGCAAGAGTTGGCTGCTGATAGTTATAGTTGCATTTTAATTATTTTAACTCCTCAAAATGTTCTGGCACCTGCCTGATTTGTAACTCCGGCTTGCAGGTATTGCTGATGAAAAGGAAGGTATTCAGACAGAATGGTTTAGGTCTCCATGATGGCTGTGGCTATCATTGATCTTCAATGTGTATCCCCCCATTTCTACTCTAATGATAGGTATTTAGAGCAGCTTTTTGCAAAGCAAAGAAGCTTTTTGTATTTTTGTACAGGCAATCCTTGACTTACAAAAGTTCATTTAGTGACCATTCCAAGTTACAATGGCACTGAAAAAAGTGACTTATGACCATTTTTCACACTTATGACCGTTGCAGCATCCCCACGATCATGAGAGGCTGGGCAGGCGAAGTGCCCCTCGATGTGAGTGACGTCCAGTTGGCCATGCCCACCCTGTCATATGACCACCCAGCCAGTCATTAGGGCACAAAACCGGTCCTTAAATTATTTGAATCCCACCACGGACTGCAAGCTACTTCTGCTGACGGCCAGCTGCCTACAATTTGGCAGTTCGAATCTCACCAGGCTCAGGGTTGACTCATCCTTCCGTCCTTCCAAGGTGGGTAAAATGCGGACCCAGATTGTTGGGCACAATAGGTTGACTCTGTAAACGGCTTAGTGATGGCTGTAAAGCACTGGGAAGCGGTATATAAGTCTAAATGCTGTTGCTATGTGTATAATGACAACATGCAGATGTGATCATATTTCTATTGCTATTGCTATCTTCTTCAATTTCTTGTGGTCCATTTTACTATCTCCTTGCCACATCAATTAGCCACCCTTTCTTTTTTTTCCAAATACAATTAAATCTGAAGTATTGTGAGCCAAGTATTATGAGCCAAGATGCCAGGAGTTTGATCCTTACTGGCGCAAGGTTGACTTTGCTTTCTATCCTTCTGAGGTTGATAAGATGAAGACCCAGATAGTTGGGGGCCAAGATGCTGGCTCTTTAATTCATTTAGAAAGTGGTGTAAAACACTGTGAAGTGGTATATAAGTTTAAATGCTACTGCTATTGCTAAGTATTATTAGTCTGTATTCAGAATTTTTTTTTATTTATAATGGCCAGTCATACAGTTGGTCAGCTGTTTAGATTTTCATCCATATATTCTGTCCTTCCAATGGACCTGGGATAGGCAGATGTTGTTGTTTGATGGTGTTGAAGGTATCGTTGCAGGGTGTAAACTGTTCTGAGTAAGGCTGCTTTTTGCAATTGACTGGTAGTGATTATTATTATGGAAGAACTGCAATTTCTGGCATGAATAACATCTGGAAGAGTAAAGACATCAGCCTCGCAACCAAATGCAGATTCGCTGACGCAATAATTTTTCCAACTGCTACTTATGGCTGTGAATCATGGACTCTGAAAAAGGCAGATAAGAGAAGGGTGGACGCCTTTGAATTGTATTGCCGGAGGCGATTATTACCGGGGTGTCAAACCCAAGGGCCGAGGGCCAGATCCGGCCTGAAATGTGCTTAGATCTGGTCCGCAGGGCCACCGTGGAGATGGCGAGGGACAGCCCCCTGTCTACCCCAACCTGGCCGGGTGCTTCCCCTGGGCAGCTGAAGCTCGTCGGCCCATCAGCTGCTCAATGTGGGCGCCCCATGGAAGGAGAGCGGCTGGGGAGCCAGGGAGGGTGGACAGGGTGAGCATCCTGTCCCAGGATCTGCTGAGGGAGAAGTGCCTGGGCAGGTAGGCTGCCACGGGGCTTAAGCTGATGCAGAAGCTCTGGGCACAGCCTCGCTCCTTTCTACTTTATAAAAGATTTACATTCTTAAAACCAGTCTGTGAGATTCACCATTTGTTAAAAATGTATTTATTAAAATTTGTATGCCAACCATCTCGTGGGCTTTATTATCCAGTTTGAATTTTAAGTCACTTCAGATAAGAAGCTCTAGAAATCTATGGAATATGAATGTACAAAGTAATTGCAAATGTTGTTTTTCCTTAAGCCCCTTCCCTTCCTACAGTTCAGTCGAACCCTCTGGAGGTACACGATATCATAACAAATAACATAATTTCAGCACAACAGGGAAAGAGCCCCTGGGGGAGTGGGAGGGGGGTATTTTTTGTTTACAGAATGACATAAACCATCTGGAGAAAAATATTATCTCACATACACTATATTGAAGTGAGGCACACTAAAATCTCTTTATTCCGGTTATTTTATTGCACAGACAATGTCTTAGGACACTGTTGGGGTATCAATGATATTCAGGGCCTGCCGAGCATGAAGGCTTCTAAAACAAACTATCTTCTAAGCTTGGTCTTCATGAAATAAAGCCTGCAGATTAGCTTTTTATTTGATATGAGAACGGTGGGCCATGAAGTTTGGAACAGAAGGAGATTGGCTTTTTCTAATATCTGTGCAAGTTGGCTTAAGTGTCCCTCCATGTCAACTTCTGGTCATGGAGATGCCTCCTTCTCAAGATGAACAGGGAATATGGGCTTGTTATTTCTGAGAAAGAAAAGTGATCCTGTGCATAGGTTACACATTATTTATTTATTTATTTATTACATTTATATGCCGCCCAATTCCCGAAGGACTCTGGGTGGCTTACAACACGGTTAGCAATAGCACTCAGATGTTATATACTGCTTATCGGAGCTTTACAACACTCCCCAAGCAGTTACAGAGTCAGCTTATTGCCCCCAAACAATCTGAGTCCTCATTTCACTGACCTTAGAAAGGATGGAAGGCTGAGTCAACCTTGAGCCTGGTCAGATTCGATCTGGCAACCTGCTGAACAAGTCAGCAGAGACTGCAGTGCTGCATTTAACCACCGCGCCACTGAGGCTCTTATGATATACGTACATCTTTGGTGTGGAGAAAGAAAAATAGGAATCAGACATTGGTCAGTGTTAGGAATCATAAAACTGGGAATAAAATCCATGAAAAAAAGTCAAGAAATAAAGACTGCCTTGATTTGGCCCTCAAGAGGGGACATCATCTTCCAGGGTCTCCCCAATTCGTTCTCCAGATTTAAAATGGATCCTCTTAAAAGAAATAAGCACCCATATTGGGTGCACCCATAAGCACCCATATTGTTTCTTGTACTAGCAATATGTGTGTGCCTGCAATATAACTTTGGATAGTGGTATGGGTGGCATATAAATTAAATAAGAAAGAAGTTACTGGGGGAAAAGGACTCTTGATGGAAGCCAAGAGAAACAGGACTCTTGATGGAAGCCAATACCCTCTTGATCGATTGGGCTATAATTCCTATCATCCCACCATCACATGAAGGGATACCTGCAGAATATCTGCTTGGGAAAACCCTGTCAAATGAATAAACTTAATGCAGAATTGCTTTTCAAAAACGTTTGCCTGGGACAAACTTTTTAACAAGATCCTTGGAGATGAGCAGAAGGAATGGCACACAAACACCCAGTTTATCCAGGGATACCCACCATCTTCTAACTTGCTCAAAGGAAAAGTAATATAATGTGTGTTTTATGTATGTTATGTGTTGTGTGTTTTTAAATGTTTTCTTTTATAGTTCTTCTTTTTAATCAATAAAAATTAATTTAAAAAAAAGAAAAGTAATATACTGTAGTTGTGGGGATCAATACTTACTTGATACTTAGAATGGAGGTGGCCATGTTACACCATCCTCTCCTTTCCTCTCTTCCTCCAAGGTATCCAACTGTCCATCTCACTCTCACAATGGCTACTAAGCCTCAGAAAAAATGAGAAGAAGTGATTAACCTAGGAATAAGGCAAGATATTCAGGGGCTGAATTAACTTTCATTTATAGAATTCATTTTTTATAAATAGCGCTCAATAGTTGCCCAGCTGCGTCCTCTCTCTTTAATATTTTCTTTTCTTCCATTACTTTCTGCTGTCAAAGAAAAATGCATTGGTTTATTGAAGTTATTTCCAATTATGTATCAAAGTTCACCTAGGAACATTCTTTTCAACTTTCTCAATGGGGGGGCTTAAGAAGGACATAGATTTTAATGAGACAGAAACACAATGGGGAGAAAACAGCTCATAGAATCCCGATATGCTTAACATTGAACTAACAATTATCTGATCTCCAAATTCACAAGAAAAAATAACCCAATGCTTTGATATTTATAAAGTAGAGTTACTAGGATACAATTTTTGTCTGTCTCCTTATGACCAGACTGATAGATACTTAGATG